>BGPR01045700.1:0-12250 GCA_013235015.1 Araneus ventricosus | reverse complement strand
TAATTTATTATACAATGGCTTATCAAAATTTTCTCAGTTTTTAAATTATTTTAGCCAGACAATAGCACTCCCTTAAGCTGTAGTTCCGTGAATAATGTCTGTCTGTTATTAAAGAAAATTCTTCAGTGAAAATTTCTAGTTTTAGATCTCCATTGTTTAAGCAACCAAAAGAGATATAAATGAATTGTTTTCTGCTGTCAGCTTACTGCTATATGTAGGGTAAAGAATCGTAATATACTGATGTGAAATAACTTGTTTGAATTCTCTTGGAAATCCTTCGGAAGATTATACAACACCAGGGGGCTCTGTAACACTCGTCAACTCCCAGGAGGATTGTATAAAATCCTCCCAGGTTTGGTATACAAACCCTGCTCAGCTCACTTCGATTGCTATATTAAGAACACTGTACATCCTAACAACAAAAAAAAAATTGTGGTTTAGCTTAATAAATTTGTTAGCCTTGGATAGGATCTTTTCATGGTTTTGTAAGTATTTGAGAGACAAATTGAACATTCAAATGAAACTAACACAGAAAATTATGAAAGTGGGGGAAAAAAATGATTTCAAACTATATGAAGAGAATTCTCAAAACAAATTCGTAAGACTTAACATGGCATGTCTTAACTTGTTAGCATGTAGAACTTAACCAAGCTCATCATAATTGCTCTAACAATTAAAAAGCTCTCCAAAAGGAAGAAAAAAAGTTCAGAAATACCACATCTAGTGAATAATCACCCAAAAGAAATTTAATTTTGCCGAATGCACTGTATTTTTAAGTCTGTTCTATGTTGAAACAACCGATTTCTCTTTCTTCCTGATAGGGATGTAACGAATAGTGATTTTGCCGAATGCCAAATATTTGGCCAAATTTCAGGCCAAATATCCACTTTTTAAAAACATTTCACTTTTGATTGTAAATAAAATATTGCTCAAATTTTAAATAAAAAAATCAAAGATTAATAAAACTGATTTGTTATTTGTATATTTAAAAAGAATTTAACATCTTGATGCATTTAAAAGTATCTTAATTTTGATAGTAAGAAATGAGAAACCCTCTTCATTTAGGGATTGCTTTATAGAAATAAAAGAGTTATCATTGCAGAACATGACGATGATAAACACAGAAGAAAATTAAATGGATAAATTAAAATTATTAGAAGTAAATTGTGATTTTGATTAAGAATTTCTAATTAGCTGGGATGGAGTGTCAACTCAATTGGTGAAAAAAAAAATGCATTAAAATGTCCAATACTTGCAAATTAAGCAGAAAACATCTTTCAGCTCTTGTAAGCACAATATATAGTGAAGATTTGAGTGGGTGATTGAAAAAAGGGTAGAATTCCACTGGAATGTTGTCCCTTTTCCAATCATTCATTTTCTGAATCTGGTAATACATAAGAAACCAAACAGAACATACTTTTTCCTGAAAATGCTGATAATTTATTGTTGCATCATAATTTCAGGCTTTACAGTGATAAATGATATGAAACATTATTAACCGCTTAACTTAACAGCCCGAGAATACTCGTGCATCGAATTATCGAAATTTTAGTCTTATAAACTAAAATTGAATCATTAATTAGCTTTATAATTTGACACAAAAAAATATGTAGGATCCATAAACATCTTAAGTATCCTATGCCTTCTTAGATGAATGAAAACGACAGCCCCTTTCCAAAACAGGAGGGGTCATCTTATTAGATAGCAAAGAAAACTATTCAGTTAAGTGGTTAAATACCAAATTTATTTAAATTTGAGTAAATGCTAGGAGATTTTTTATGATAATAAATGTACTGAATTGTAATTCTACACACTATTCTTTGTTAAATATATGTAACAGCACACTTTAAAAAAAAAATTATTATCCTGAAATTATTTGGCTGAATATCTGTTTACTATTCTGCGAAAGGGACGAATATTCGTTACATCCCTACTTCCTGAATGCCTTTCAAATCTTTCTTCAGTTGATTCATTTGCATGTTGAATTCGTCTTTTTCATTGTTATGATTATATTTAACAGCGTGATTGAGGGCCATGTTTAACTCATTCAAAAGAAGGCCGAATCGCCAAGCTAAGTCGTATAATTTGTTTACATTTGGAAAGTGAAATCGCTTGATCCATCAACTACTATAGATGTTACCATATCCTGTAGCTCAATAATGTGTTTTTTGGGAGCCACAGAAGAGAAATATTCATATAGATTTATCTCGTAATTAAATAATCACAACAGAATGCTGCCTGAACTTTCTTTTAGATGCATGATGTAGTATGGATTATTTTTATTTATTTGTTTGCACTTTTATTGAACTGCGCTTTAGTATTAACATAATTTAAGTATTGAAGTATTTAATTAAACAAAAACTCCTGGGGTTTGCACATCAAACAAAAAAAAAAAACAAAAAAAAAAACATCAATTCCTTTTCTCCGTTCAATAAAATGTATACTTTAACTCGTCAGTTTAATGTCAGGTGATACTATCTGCTTTTTTCTAAAGGTAAGGCTTTTAATTTACTTGGAAAAGCTGAGGGTTCTTTAATGTGAAACAGTTTGTAATGCTACTTTTATTAATAATTAGATTCTGGCTTAATTACTGAAGTATAGTTACAACTCAATGATATTATGGAACTCTTAATTTTTTTTCTAGTAAATCACTAACTACCTTACCTTTTTTTTTGTAGATGGTGTTGTTTGGCATCAAGTCAATGAACTATAGTTGCTGAAGAATTTTTTTCCACTTTTTCCTTTGTTTCTTTTAAGTGTAATAGTTTGATAGGACAAAAACAGCAAAGAAAGTTTTCTGTTTCTTGGCCTTTGTACATTACATTTCATTTCTGTATTTTGACTTGCATTATATCTTCCAGAATTTTATCTTATATTTTAATGATGATAAATGGTTATATTACTTTAATGGTTATTAATGGTTAATTACTTTAAAAGTATTTTATCATCTAGTCTGTATTAAAAATTAATTCATTATTGGTGAAAACAAGGCCCAAGTTACTTAATAAATTATTCAGGATTTTTTTAAAATTCTGTCTTTTAAATGTAATAGTTTTTAATAAACAACAGCAGAAAGAAATTTTTTGTATGATTTTTCTATTTTTTTAAAATTTTTAATTGTATATATTTTAAATTATTATTTTGTTTAACCTTTTATACTCTAAAATAGACCCAACTGATTAGCAATATTTAATAAGCCTATTTAAAGTATACATGACAGAAATGGTTGAAAGATGCATTTTTTATTTAGGCAGGGCAGGAGGCATTCCGTTCTATAACAAGATCCTACTACAGAGGAGCAGCTGGGGCTCTGTTGGTTTATGACATCACTAGGTAAAATTTTCAACTGTACTATTATGAAATCTTACAAATACATGTACTTATTGGTTTGAATTTTTGAATTAAACTGACAGTTGAGTGCTATGAATGTGTTCTTTAACTTTAAAAATTCTTTTTGCTAATGTAGTTTAGATTGAACTATTGCCATGTACTTTCACAGAATTTGACTTTAAATTTAGAATGGAGTGATGGAATTATCCATTTAATTTGTCATCCAATACATAATCATTTCTTTCTGATTTTGAGATAAAATGATTTGAAAATTTTCAGTGACATTTTAGCAGTCACTCGGGTGAATTCATGCTTGTGTGAAGCATGCAAGTTTAATTTTTAAATCCACTAAGCTAATTACTGGTGCAAAAAAAGTGCATGATTTTGTAGCGTTAGATGATGTACAGTGATATGCATCATCTGACTGTCATATCATATAAATTGATCCCATTCATAGTAAAAAAAAAAATTATGCAATAATAATAACCTAGAATATTGAGATCCTGATGCAAGAATTTGAAGACACCTTGAGAGAAATTAAGGTACTTTTCCGTTAGCTGGGCGCAAGCGAAAAATCGCCACATATTGTAGAATTCCGCCAAATTTCTTACAACCATTCTTTTGGTGACTTGGCTCGTGTTTGGTTCACAATTGGCGACATTTGCACCCGGCTAATGGAAAATCGCTTCGCTCTGGGCGACTTGGTTGTTCACAATTGACGACATTTGCGCCCAGCTAACTGAAAATCGCTTCGCTCTTGGCGACTTGGCTTGCGTTTGGTTCACTTGGCGACATTTGCGCCCAGCTAACGGAAAAGTACCGAAATTTGGATGGTAATTGTTAGTTGAAGGGTGCTTTAAGTTCCTGATGTTTAGCATCTTACTATCATAGATCTATTTTTTATCTACTCTTGCTGTATGCTCTAAATTCTGTCGACTTTTTTTATATATAAATATGTGTTTGCTTGCTTACATTCAGTTATTATTGGTTAAACTACATTCTGCATTTGTTAAAATTGATTTTCATAATACTTTGCCCCTCCTATGTCTACACAAGACTATACAATATGATAAAAATATTTTTTTAGCTTAGCAATTAACTTTATAAAAATCTTTTGTCAATGAATGTATAAAATAGAATTATAAATTTATTACTGTTTTTCTGGGATTTTTAAAACATATTTGACTGCTTTTTTTTTTAAATCAAATGTTTATGAAGTACCAGATGTAGTACAGGATTCTGCTCGATAACAAGAATCTTGTGCCTCGTCATTACAGCTTTGCTAAATTTAAATTAGAATTCTTAATGGTTACTTGATTTTGAATGAAAACCTTTTTTATTCTGTGTACTCCTGTAAATGACATTTTCCCATTCCATAGATTTATGGATAATCAAAAGGTTCAGGAAATGCAGAGATATATGAAGAATTTATTTATTCATTTTTTATCAAATGGGGAAGTTAGAATAAACAAATGTCTATACAATAACACCAAAAGGCTTTTGGGGTGTGGTTAAAGTGGGAATCTATAGGTAGCTGAGTTAATAGCATGTCTCATCAGTGTATTTAAGCAAGTAGTATTTTATTAGTTATTTGTGGCTTATACTTATATGATGCAAATTTGGTATGAAAATGTGTGATAATGTTTGAATTGGATTTTGTTACAAATTTTGAGGTATTGAAAAAATGACAGAAAGTCCTTGCAAATGTGCTGTCTTTATTTAAATGCCAAATCATTTCTGTTTTGCAGGCGAGACACTTTCAATCATTTGACCACATGGCTTGAAGATGCTCGCCAACATTCTAACTCCAACATGGTTATCATGCTTATTGGGAACAAAAGGTGACTTTTTTGTAATTATACACAGGGTTCGTACGCGTCCTTGCAAGTCCTTAAAAGTCCTTACTTTTACATTTAGTCCTTAAAAGTCCTTACAAATCCTTATTTTTATGCCCCATTTTTAAAAAGTCCTTGAAAGTCCTTACTTTTTACTCTGCCATTATTAAAAAATTTAAAATTTCACCGATTATCGTTTTTCTAATTCCTCCTTCTCGGCAGCTCTAATCTCGGTCGACGTGGCTCTCGCGGAATTGGGTGGGGGGATGACACTGCTCGCGTTCTACGAATCCATATCCATCGCATACACTTTGGGAAATAAGGGAGGAGTTACAGATGGCCTTTATTGGTCCATGATTCCATAGGAATGATTCTCAAAAGTGCTGTTACAATTTTTAGAACAATATCAAAGTGATAAACCTTTACTTCCATTTTTTGCCAGTGATGTTTTTAAAACTTGTTAATGATTGCATTCAACATTTCAAAATTTTGAAACCAGAGAATGAAAGAATTGAGAAACCTGAGACTTTATGCAAATTCAACTTCAGTGACCCAAACTTGTATAATGATAAAAGTTAAGTGTATTTAGGATTTGCTGCAGAGCAACTAATAAAAGAAAAGATAAAAAAATAAGGAATTAGCAGACAAGGATGTTTTCACACTCAGACAGGATAGTCGGAAAAACATCATAACAATGATAAAACATTTCATGCAGAAATGTCCTGTGAATTACACACTAGTAAGACCTGCGATTTGCATTGATCCACGAGTAATGGCTGGAAATCCCGAAAAAGGCATTGATTGTGTTGCAAAATAAACATATTTTGGAAAAAGATTGCGACGAAATTTTGTTACTCTATGCAGATTTTCTGTTAAATATTGTAAAGCCAAATTCATTTGAATTTACTTCTTTCAATCCAAAGAGTGATTCCCTTGATACTTTTTTTACGAACTTATTTTAGCAAAAATCATTATGAAAAAATTTGGAAGATTATCAAAATGGTATTAATACTGTCACATGGACAATGAGGTTTTTCTGTGAACAAGGACCTGGAAATAGAAAATTTAACAGATGCTTCATATATTTCCCAGCGTGTAAATCATGAATTTATTAAGCTGTCTGGGCTATTTATGACTTAAGAATTACTAAAGAAATGAGGACGGCTGCCACCTCAGCTAGAGCAAAATACATGCAGTATTTAGAAAGTGAAAGATCCAAAGAAAAGACTGAAACAAAACAACTGAAACGAAATAGATCTAGAGGAAAGCTCTAGTGGAGGAAATAGATTTTTTAAAACAAAAGAAAATGTTCCTCGAAACGGACATACACCAAACAAATGAGAAAGCAAATGATTTAGCTAATGAGGCTGAAAAGTCAAAGGACATGAATTTATTTATTCAATCGCATGAACTAAGAAAAACAATTTCTGAAAAATAAATTAAAATAAATACCTTGGATGTAAAATTGAATGAAAAAAGTTTGGAATTTAAAGATATTTAATTTGATTACCAGTTTCATGGGTTTTTTTTCATCATTTTATTAACTCATATTTTTAGGAGTTTGGTTGTGTTAAATTTGTAATGTATCTTCTATGTTTTATATTATAATTTATCATCTAATAGGTTGAATTTGCAAAAATGAGACATTTTATTTAAAAATGCGTGCGACAATTCGTTAAGTTTATTCAATTTAGAGGTCCTTATTTTTTGGTTTTTTTAGTCCTTAAAAGTCCTTGATTTTCTTTTAAGGAAATGTGTACGAACCCTGATACATCAACATGTCTGGCATTACATTCTAAAGTGATATATTCACATGTCTTGTGAATGGCTAAAGATTCTATTTAAATTTTCTGTGATTTGTCACCCTTGATCATTTTCTTCCTTTTTAATATTATTTATCTACAGGGTGTCCACAAATGGTTGGACACATTTCAGAAATTAATTTAAAAAAAATTAATGTTTCAAATACGGATTTTTTAAAAATGAGAGGGCATTTTCAAAAGTTTTTTTTCAGATAGGTAACACTCCGTTTTGGTGGTCCAAGGGGTTGTAATTTACTGGAAATCAAACATTTGTTTAGAGCCATTATCTGCAAAAATATTGAAACTGGAAGAAAAATAAAAGTATGTATTTGCAGGGAATTTTACGCTCTTTAATTTGTTAATTCACATGTAGTATAAAAACCAAAGAGTTTTCGAGATATTCAAGAAAGACTAAAAAAAGAAACCAGAAAAAAGCACACTGGCTTTTGCTGATGGGCCATTGTGGACGGAATTCTCTCGTTGTAACAAATTTAGAACGCAGCTGTAGTGCCGCATTAGCTATCTGGAAAAAAACCTTTTAAAATGTGTTCTCATTTTTAAAAAATCCGTAGTTGAAACATTATTAGTTTTTAAAAAATTAATTTCTGAAATGTGTCCAACAATTCTTGGGCACCCTGTACTATTGTATACAGAAATAAAAAAAATATCAAAAATTGATTCACGTTATTATGAACCTTTGATTTGTTTCATCATCTATAAAATATGTGCTTGAAAGATTTGTGTTTCATAAAGTTTTATACAAATAAGAGAAAATTTTAAAAGATGTGAAATTTTTACAATGTAATGAGTTGAATGTGAATTATGATATGATGAAATTAGAAGGAGATCTTCCATTGTGAAAAACAATAGGTGACATATTATTTATTCAATAGGAAATACTTGAAAAATTTCGATTCCTTACTTTTCAGGTAGATTTATGATTCAACAATATGTATCATTATAGTTTCATTATGGCCAGAATACTATTAATATGACTTTCACCCCATCAAGGAGGGTTTGCGATTTGTTTATTTTGCTGACAAGGAGGGGAGTAATGAGGATGTTAGTAAGACATTAGCAATCATTTATTTCGAAAATCTTTGTATCTTGCCAAATAATTTAATTTTAAAAAATTAAATTTGAAAAATCTAAATTGGCAAAAGAAAAAAACTTGATTTTGTAGTTTAAACTTGAAAATTTGCAAATTAAACTTACATTTTTTGCATCTTAAGCTCGAATATTTTTTATTTGAATTTAAGTCCTAAATTTTTTAAAATTAGATTATTACTGTTGTGCTTTGTAAAAAAAAGAATCAGGGCTGCTATATGTGATTTATAAGAGGGGGGGTTTGGCGATTCTATTTTTGCTGACAAGGGGGGGGGGTCAAAAAATACTAAAAACATGCTTACGTAATATTTGAACGGCCCCTATACTGCTGTAAACAGATAATTTTGATTTTTTTTTTATGTGTTTGTGAAGAATATTCTTTTAAATTCCCTATTCTTTTGTTTTAAATGTTTCAAAAAAATAGAAGCAGAAACAAATTCCAAATAAATTAATCACTGTTTCTTATAATTTATCGCTTAATGAAAATTTTGTTTTCTTTTTCCAATTATTAAAGCACATTTAAAAATATGTGGAGATGGAAAGGATTATATTAGAATAGCAGTTAAAAAAATGTTACTGCTTTTACTGCATGTTTTTTTTTTTATTATTATTATTATTATTGCACTGTATCAGTACATGAATTATTAAGTCTTATACTGTTGAACATAATATACACTAATGGAGAAGGTTATTAAAAAAAAAAATAGCAATTCATTCAAAATAACAGTTTGAGGAGATTATATTGAACTAGCAGTACGCGTACAGCATTGCCCGTGGATTCAGGACTTCAACAAAATGAAAAAAAAAAAAGAAAAGAAAGAAAGAAACCCACCCACAATGACATGAAAAAGTTTTGAAAACAAAAGATACACATTATTGATTTTCCCGCTTATTTTTTTTCGCGATAAACAATAATAAAAAATTGCAATGTGAAAATTATTATACTGCAAGCTAAGTATACAAGATGAATAAATACATTAAGATACTGCTGAAAATAATAATCAGTCATTCAATTCAAGGTTATGACGTCACCTCCCCTTCAACCAATCACATAGCCATCTGTGTTCCGAAGAAGTGCCGCACGAGGAACTCTCTCCATAGAAATAATTCTGAAATGCCCAGAAAAAATTAATTTAAAAATTTAAAAAAAAAGCTTGAAAACATATTTTAGCCGTTGTTGTTTTAAATCCGACAGAACCGTTCTACTTATAAGCTGAAAAAAATTGAAGATAATAGTGTTATTAGAAAGTTGGATGCAACAAATTTAAAAACAAAACTAACATTTAGATGCCAAAACTGACTATTTTTTAAAAATTTCTCAAAATTCAGTAAATTACGTTAGAAGCTCAAAACTAACTTCATTAGAACGGAAATCGCGTGTTCTTTCCGATGGTGTATCGTACAGTTATCCGAAACCATGCTATTCAGAAATTAGTGCGAAAAATCACCAAAAACATTAAATAAAAAATTTTCTAGATTAAATTTTGAAATTTCGGCTTCGAGGTGCATTCAGTCACCATTACGACTACCTGCGTGCCAAATTTCATAGCTGTAAGTGCGATAGATTCGTCTGGACATCGCAGACACACACGCACACAAACATTGCCTTTTATAAGTATAGATGAGCAAATTTATCATATGGATTGACCATTTTGTTATTTTCCAGTCATTTTTTAAAAATTACATTCGCAAGGCTGTTCATTTGTTTTATTGTGTAGATTTATTTTGCTTGTAGTGAATGAGACATATGTCTTAATGGATGCTCTAAAAGATTTTCATTTCATAAAAGTAAGAGTTGAGTTTAAAAAAATCAGTGTGTCTGATGTTTTTGCCCCTTATTTCTTCTTGCATTCAAAATAAAGTATGCAGAAAGCCTTGTGGTTAAGATTTAATTGAAATTAAATGGAATCGACACACGTCTTTTTTTTTTTTTTTTTTTTCTTTAGGTTTTCTTGTCAAAACATAAAAAGCGGCTTTACTTTTTTTGCTGGAGAAAGTTTATATATATATTTAATTAATGAATTTTTAGTTTTTGTTTTGCTTCTTGATATGTCTTGTTTACTTTGTTTTTTTATGTTCATATATAACAAGTTATATTTTGGTTTATATTAATACGTATATATAATGAATTCGTTGGTGTAATAATTAGGTAATGAACAGGTCGAGCAAATAATTACTTTTCATTTATTATCAAACTATTTTAAGTCAATTTTAGGAAAGTGGCTGACATATGTGCATCTTAGTTTAGGTTTTCAAGTCAAAAGCGAACAGAAAATCCCTGCATTTTCTCAGATAAGGGATTAACATATAGACGCATGATCAAAGTGAAGGGAATAATAGCTATTTTTAGTAAATTACGTAAGTGTTTTGGGGAAAAGTATGGCGCCAACAAGTCGCTGATTTCGCGAATTATGTTGGCGCGTGGAAGCGATTAAAATATTCTTTTACTAATAAATATGCCAAAACGTGAGATATACCTCCAGCGTGGGAAATAAAATGAAACTGGAGTTTAAGATAAGTGATTTTGGAAGACATTAAGACTTTACTAAGATTTTAAAATATATAATATTAGAATTTAAAGTAAAATTCAGTGAGATTATTACATATATGTATAACTTGTGCTTTTAAACAACTAAATGTTAAAAAAAAATGTGTGCAACACTAGCATTCAATGTACCTGGAGGACTTATAATCACATTGTTAACAAAATTCAAAATACAGTATGCCATTATGTTTCTCATTTATACGTAATTTGTCACAGTCCCGATTTATTTGTAACCTTGTAATGGTAAAGTAATTCGCTTTTAGGAAGCAAAGGACGCAATGGTTTGGTTATACATAATTTTCTGCCTTTCTAAAATTCACAAATTTTCTGTCTCGCTCATTATTTCTCCGTTACTATTGGGGGGCGGCCCTTTTCCTTGAAAGCAGGAGGGTTAACATAGTGAAGAAGTTATTGTTCCTTCCTTTAAAGACGAATAGACTTCACTGAAAAGCCTTGAACTTGTTTTGTTTGTCAAAACACTAGTGGAAGAACATTCAATGGACCTAATTTGATTCATGATGCTGTAGTTAATACTCGCAGATAATCAGCTCATTAGACAAGGATTGAAGTTTTTTTTAAATTAAACACCTACCTGCGTGCATATACATAGTATAAAATAAGAAATGTATAATTAGTACTCAAGATATGCATCAAAAGTTGGATTTTGTTCACTTTTATGATGAATTTTTAAGTTTAAAATTTAATTATGGTTTTCAATACTATGTAGTAATTAGAAAATCACCTGTCGTAGTATGACGGGTGCAAATTGCCTCTTCATTCGAGAGATTTCCCATCAAATTTGGCGTGTTTAAATAGATATATATGTGAAAGGAGTGTTTAACATTCATTGAAATCAAATCAAATAAAAATATATTTTTGTGACAGGAAATATTTTTTATATTTGCTTATTTCTTTATTCAAAAAAAACCTCTTGGTAAACGACATTCTGTGTAAAGTATTTTTCCTTGTTTAACTATTTTATTACAATTCAATAACCATGAAATTCTCAGCTTGTCAAACGCAAGTTAAAATTTAAAATGAATTCTTGTTTGAAATTCTAATCAAAACAAAGCACTTCTCTGCTTGTTAAATGTTGCCAAAAAATATTATCAAATTATCGCAATTGCAATAAATAATCAGATGCATCTTGACATCCAAACTATATCACGCGCATGATATACCACTGACGTAATTTACTACTTTCTATTAAAAAATGGAAATTAATTTAAATATATGATTAATATAATTTTAAATTTCTTGGGAACTATTGATCATAGCGAGATAAATTTTATATCAACCGATAGTAAATTTTATTTCACTAATTTAGAGCTATTGAAATTTGACATTAGAATGACAATTACTCTTTTAAATTTAAAATTACTGAAATTTAGGTGCTCTAACAATGAAACAATGCTGTTTAATGTCTCGCAGTACTATGGTGCGAGTTTTATTGTTGGTGACGTCAGAACACTACCGAGAGACAGATCTGGGCTATTATATTAGTAATATACTAGTACTATCTTTAAAAAAACTTTAAAATTGTTACTTTTAAATGAATTTGCATTAGCAGCTTGAAATTTGTAGTAATCCAAGCTGCTTGATAATTTTGATAACACGTCTTCTCATTTATA
>BGPR01045699.1:0-12250 GCA_013235015.1 Araneus ventricosus | reverse complement strand
GGACACCAGGTGATTCAACCACGACTACAAAGCAAATCACTAATTTCCTTATTCAAGCAGATACCAGGAACGCAATAGAAACAACATGGCTGTCACTACCGTCAAGCGCACCAGGTGATTTAACCACAACTACAAGACAAATCGCTTCACTTAACCTCACCAAAACAACGTACCTCGTCTGGGTACTTATCTTCCTCATTGTTAGGTAGACAGGTATGTCTTTGTTACCTTTACCCGTCTCGAAAATCCGAGACTCTGTCTACTGAGACCACTGAAACCAGACAAGGCATTTTTTTAGAGACGAAATCCTCAATCTGGCATATAATATGTATTTCCATTTCGACCAGACGTCGTTCACGAACTGAAATCGAAACGGCCACACAAACCACTAGCTACCATAGACCCTTGCTACATGCGATAAACTTGTGATTTATCTATTCTGTAACCATCATACTACTACTCTGTGTAAAAATTGTATTAAATATATTGATAATTAAATTACATATTAATACGAAACACTTGTTCTATGTTTTTATCTCGACGTTTTCCCAAAATGCGCAGTTATTATGTTTTATTTAGAGTAGCTTTTTATGGCGCCTTCCGTTGACAGTATATAGAACTATATTTCGCGTATGCGCAGTGAAACATTATTTACTAAAAATGCTCATATTTCCCGTAATATTCAAATTTTAATACAATGTTTCCTTTACGTATTGTCTAGCATTCTGTAAATTTCGTACAATTCGAAAGAAAATTCTGCATGTTACAATAAAAAAAACATGCGGAGTTTGAAATTTTCAATTTAATATCAATTTTTACTTATATTCTGATGAATATTTTTATTGTGTCACTTTGATTCCTAGTAACAGTCCTCAAGCTCTTTAAAATGACACCATAAGCATGAACCTCCTAGCTAAATGCGTTTCCACGCTATACTTATTTATAACCTTACATAAAGCTAATTCATAACAATCACGCGCATGCGAATACACTGGTCCGATGACATCGCAGGCAAAACAAATACTATGCGACAAACTCTTACAGATATGATCTATCCGTTGTGAGGTCAACCAATCTTTTCGCATTATTAGCCTCATAGTTATTAGCGATTCAAATCTGACAGTATTTTGTAACACAAGAAAGTTCCACCAACTATTACTGTAACGAGCGAAAAAACGTTTTCACATCAAAAGCAGAGCATATTATTGCCATAGTAATTCATATCGAAATCAGCCAAGCCTCGCCCGAAGCCGTCCTGTGTATCTGAGTGACGGCCTCTGCAATAACTCGAGTGCTGAGGTCGGAGTCCTAATGTCCATCACCGGCCACGGCCCGACTTCCCGAAGGAGGCAAGCATTATCACCCACAAAGGGCAAGCCCCAACCCATACTGAACCCACCAGGGAAGCGAGACCCCGCTTACTTATCCGGAGGCTTCCCATCCACGCCCTCACGGGAACACCCCATTGGGACTATTGCGCTGGCAACCTTATCTTAACATAGTTACTTCCGTCCTGCCTTAACACTCAGGACCACCATCGCAGGCTACGGACCGATCCCTCCCGAAGGACGTGCTTGCTATCACTGGTGAAGGGTAACTCGATCCCCCCCCAATACTATACCCCCTGGGGAAGCGAGAACCCCGTTACTTATCCGGAGGCTTCTAATTCGTGAACTTGCGGTGTTCCCCCCGGGTGATCTATTGCCATGGTGAAAACCACATGCTAAGAATCGTGAAAGCAAATAAAAAAAATTAGAAATCAGTAGATTACAGAAAGAAAGCTAGATGAGAACTGTCGTAATAAATTTAGAAAAGTATTTATTAGTATTGGCATTTTTAACAGCTTCAGCAAAGTGTCTTATGAATAGTGTATTTATTTTTTTAACCAATATTCTGTACCATGTCGATTGGTGCTCTCCTTTTTTTTATATTAGCCAATCTATATGAGATACATAAATTTGCAGGAAAAAAGGAGCGCATTTATTCTCCAAAAATGACTTCTCAATGTGAAATTTGCTTCTGAACTGATTTTGGTAATATTTTGTCGACCGGAAATAAATATTGATTTAGTCATCGATTTCTCTATTCTTTCCTCAACATTAAAGATTATCTCAGATATAGTTATTATTTTTATAAGTTCAAAGACTTTCTTTCACATAATACCACAGCATTATAAGATAATAAAAAGCCCATTATAATGTCTTCTTGAAATATTGAATATTGAAATTTTTTAATGATTCAGTTTTATCGCAGCCATTTAAACATTATTTGCTTACTTTCATTCTTCTTTGTGAAAAATGAAAATATAAATGCTGAAATGCTTATATAATGAGTTGGGTTAGGGTATCTCATTTCCCAGTAGCACAGAAATATTATATAATATTTGCACAATGTTATACAATATTATGAACACCGAGGAACACCAAATACCGTAACAAAGTATTGTATTGTATGTATCAATATTTCCGATATACTAAATTTTCACAAATAATATAAAAACAATGTTTTTTTAAAAGATCTTCATTTTAACTCAGGATATCACTCGATTGAAGGTTTTATTTAAAAAATCTCCACTGGAACAATTATTCTTTTAGAACAATATTTTATTTACTACATTTATCAGTGTTGTTCAATATTTTAAGGTGAAGTTATTCTTACAGTCGACAGATGGCAGTATGATAATACTTTAACACTATATTAATCAACGTTGAATCGTATGTCCAAAAAATATTTTACAAAATGTGCATTTGAATAATAATGTTTACAAAATATTTTTGTTTTACTGTATGTAAAAGGCGGGCCGGATTCAGCTAATGAAACCATAAAACAGCTCTCACTGTGGATTATCCATTGTTGTGTAAAAAAATATTGAGTGCTATTCTCATCGTAAAAATATGCACGTGATTTATTATTGCGAATCTTGTATTTGATTTTCAATCAATACTGAAATTATAAATGCTAAAGGCGTCTAGTAATACATTGAAAGAGGAATAAATAAATTTCAAACTAGTTTTAAAACCTTTCAAATATATCATTATACATACTTTTAAACCTTATTGCCTTAATTTATTAAATTAGCAAACTTAGATATAAGAGCTAAATTTCCTTCCTCTTTGATTTCAAATTTCATTTTGAACTCGAAATTGTAACGATAAAAGATAATTTAATTAGAAAGATTATTCAGAATTAATTTTGAATGTACATGAAATTTCGTAGAGATCCGAACTCTGTAACTACATTTTATTATCATCATTTACACTTTCTGCTGCAAGTCTCGGTGGTCCAGTGGTAAGGTGCTGGTTCAAAGCTCGCTGTAAGTAGAAGTGTTCAAAAATTCGCAAGTTTTTACCCATAAATTCAGCACTTAGGAATTAATATTTTCCCATGCTTCTAAAATGTATTATTATCCCTCTAAGCGTCCGTTTATTTTGAACTAATAGATTTAAGACTTTAAAAATTAGCTTTTGAAGTGAGTGATGGGATATTTATTGCATTAAATGAAGTATCTGAAATCTTGAGGATGTATTATCCATGGTAGTTGAAGAGATTATATTTGCAACCGTAAATTATTTGCTTTTCGGGTTGAACATGAAAACCGGAAAAAAAATATTCAAACCCTTCGAGGGTTAAAATATTCAGTATATTGTTATATTATTCATTATATAATATTATTCAGTATAGTACAATATTATTTAATATGGTATAATATTATACAGTATTATATGACATTATCCAATATTATGAAAAAACATTGTACAATATTGAAAAAGTCTTACGTTTTACACTGTTTCAATATTGGGAAAAATATTGTACAATATTACTTTTTCTAGTTTTATGATATTAGACAATATTATGTGCTACCTGGATTGCTAAACCGGATACTGGACTTTATGTCTTGACAGGTTAGTCTATAATTTACAATGAAACATTGAAATATCGAATTTTAGCTGTATATTATTGAATAAGAACACTACTTTTGTTCAAAAACCGAATAATTCCTAGGCAAAAATTTATTTCGACTGCTGATATTTTCTAGAACGAATTGCATAAAGTAGTTACTACGTAACAAGCTGTAACAGTATGAAAAAGCGATAACATAATTCTCGAGTCCTGTAGTATGTGTCGTCAGGTGAAATATGTTCTGCAAAAAATAATAAGCATTTATATCCTAAATAACATCTTGTATAAAGAGTAAAATGGAATTTCTCGATCTATGTTAATAAACAACTTGTATAAATAGACATTTGCAATTATATGGAAGTATGGAAACGTCTAAAACATAAAACATAGTTACAGCAAACCTTCAATTTGACGAGCCTTAAATTAGCGGACAGAATTTGACACGTTTTTTTTTCCCTTTCTTCACCGTCTATCTTAATAATCTTAAGCCTCTTTATACATTAATTTAGCAAAAGTTTCCGTATCTATCCTATTGGCAACAAGAACTAGAGCTTCAGTCATTTTCTCAAGATTTTAGAAGACAATTTTCGATATTGCTTAAACAGGGAGGACGTGCAAGAGGGTGTTTCGACACTCTTCGCACGTAAAATGTGAAAAATACCCGCTTCTCTTTAGTTGTAATGAGTCAAATCCCTGCTATCTGCCATTAAGATAATCTTCAACTGACGGAATGTGTTTCAAGAAAAAAATCCTTTATTTTTAAAAAAATCGGAATTGAGCTTATGGGGTGTCGAACAACCCCTTGCGCGTCTTCGCGTCAGTTTTCTTTGTTCAATTGAGTGATCGTATTAGGGACAGGAAAATAATTTTTTCGCGCTATTTAAGTTTTATTGATGAAATATGTGGATTCGAGAATATTCTGTATTTTTAAAATGGAGTTTTTTGCGGATGCAAGATAATAGTGTAAGTAAAAATCGCAAGAGATTGACGCAAAAGTTTTATCATTCTGTATGTAATGCAATTATTTTCGGCTTGTACATGTCCTATCCACTTGCACATAAACTATTGGAGGAACATCTAAAAATTGTAGAAACAATTCTGATAAATGAAAGCGTATTAGGCCCTAAATTTATTGGATCTAAAGGTAAATCCAATCAGAATTCCTATTTAGATTACTAAAAATATGGTTTCCTTTGTACCAAAGAAAATTAGAAGCAGTATTTTTCTATCCAAATTGTATATCGATTGTAATATTGACGATACTTTACTATACAAAATTTTGAAAACATGTGTGTAAGAAATATACTTTTCTTGTGTGTTCGCAGTGCGTTGAATATAATGCATTATTTAATTTTTCGTCTAAAAATTTGTTCTTTTATAAAGAGAACTGCTTGCACGAATCATTTAGAGCAGATATAACATGAAAACGTTGCTAGTTTTCTTTAAATAGCGAAATAACGATTGGGGTGTCGCAACACCACCTAGCGCGTTTTCGTGGTACTTTTCGTAGCGCGCGTCCTCCCGGGTTAAAGGCCACATTGGGCCTTTAAAGTTTAAGGTTTTTCTAGTACGCAATTAGAGGATATCTTGTTTATAATATGTAATGTACAATGAATATTTTCCATACAATATCGAAAATGTTTGTGAGTGAATAAATATTTTTCTTAAGACTGTTCTCGATTTAACGGACTTCCACTTTTAAGAACACTTTTTCCCTCCCGTTAGTCCATTAAATCCAGTGTTTACTATATTAGTAAATATGATGCTGAGTTTAACCATAGGAATTTTAGGTTCTCGTGGAAGTCATAGAGCTTTGTTATAGATTAGATACCCAGGCAGTTGAATTCTGATTGAAAATGTTTTAAACACTTGAAATGGATTTCATCCTTCATATTCCAAATGCGTCAGTAGTAAGATTGTATTCAAAATGAGAGTACTGATTATATTAGATGATTTTAAATGTTACCTGAGTAATGTTTTGAATGTAGCAAGACAGAATATCTATTTCGTCACAAATACAAAACTCATTTTTTTATTCTTTTAAATCTGTTTAAATGCTTTCAGTTTGATAATACTTTGAGCTATAAAATTGAGTGAAAAATCCATCAGCCGGCTCTGTTTCTTCATTTACTTCTTGAAAGAATGCATGCATACTGCATCTCATTCTTTCTCTCGTCTTTTCCATTGCTACGATCATTTGGTGGGTAAAAGTGACTGTCAGAGAATCCCAATTTTTCGGGAATATGAAGTAAATGAGTAAATGTGCCAAAGAATTAATTCTAATATGCTGTTTAGACCATAATGCTTTGAGCTATAAAATTGAGTAAAAAATCCATCAGCCAGCATCAGAAAATGTTTCTTCGTTTACTTCTTGAAAGAATGCATACATACTGCATCTCATTCTTTCTCTCGTCATTTCCATTGCTACGATCATTTGGTGAGTAAAAGTGACTGTGAGAGAATCCCAATTTTTCGGGAATATGAAGAAAATGTGCCAAAGCATTAATTCTAATATGCTGTGCAAAGACTCACATTTTGTTATAACCTCCAGAGATTCAATCCAGCAGATGTTGATTAAAGATTTTCGCTCGAATATTACGTTTTATTTGCAATGCAAAAGAATCTAGCTTAGTACATTATGTTTGTAGTGAATGAATACAGTGCAAATTATTTTTAAGCCTAATTATCATTGAAGATTCTTTGTTTGCCATTGTCCAACCAACAGTGTAATAAAATCGTACCTACACTAGCCGCCTTCGGCAACCCAGCTGTTCACCAGTAATATTAATAGCCTGTGACTATGCTTGCAACTTGCGAAATAAATTGGCTGTTGTAGAGGCTTAGGACTGTTCTTGATTTTTATGTTGCGATATATCTCGAAAATGCAGCATGTTGGGTGGCAGGGGACTCATTGATGATATATCTAGGGGTCAAAAATTTCATATGAAATAAAAATTGATGAAATCGTTCCAGTGGTTTGTGCTGGGAAAGGATGTGGATTCGGACTCTGCGAAGGTTTTTTCCAAAGAGAATGTACAATAGTGCAGGATATTTTTCCATATTTAAGAAAATGGAGGATGGTGGTTGACAGACAACACTTGATGACATATCTAGGATCCATAAGCTTTTATATGAAATAAAAAGGGTCTGATTCGGGCCAATGGTGGGGCCTGGGAAACTCTCTCATTCTTCTCCCCCATAGAGAATGTGTAGTGGAGTAATGCTTTTTCGATTTCTCTCAAAACTGGAGGGTGATGGGAGACAGGCAACCGTTGATGGCATATCTAGGGATCGTAACCTTCCATATGGAATAAAAATTGTCGAAATCGATAGAGTGGTTAGGGCTGGAGGACTAGTTCTCTGGTTTTGCCAATTATTTTAAATATGTAGACAAACTAGAAGACGAAACATCTCTTAGCTAAAATACTAAGTAGGGGGAAGAAAAGTATCCAAGTAAAAATACGTTTATATATAAAAAATGTATAAGATGTTTTATATAGTTTTACTATAACAATTGTTTTGTTGAACTTTGAAGTAATCTATACGAAGCGTGATAATGTAGAATTTTAAAAGTTTTAAACAAACTTTTTGTCTATAGTGTTTTAAGAAAAACCTTATTTGTTTTAAAGTTTTTATGCATACATCTGGAAGTATTGTTTGTACAATATGATACAAAAGTCAACTAATGAATTGTTAAGGAAAGTAAGAAACACAAATATAAGCCAAAATCGCCTTGGAAATGTTATCTGAAGTGCCAACTGGATGAGACAGATTTCAGTTCTGCAGCGAGATTCCAACCCTAATCATTGAAAGTTCTGACAGCTTATAGAGACGATGGAACAGTTTAAGAATGTTGCGATGAAGGTCATGGGCCTAGAGCATGGAATAGCCAATAGCAACAAAAGCGCCTTGGCACGATTGCATGCGGTACGGTATCCTAGCAGACAAGTACCGCATCACAAATGCTTGGGAATTTGTCAGGAAGTTGCGTGAATATGAGGCGTTTAGCAGCAGTAGCCATGTTGACGCCAACTGACTCTGCAAATAACTGTGTCGCAAAAATCTGCATCGGTGGTGCAAATGTCACCGAAATGCTGGATGTTTATGAAATGGGTCACTAATCCATTTCCATCCACTTTACAGCATGTATAACTGTGAGCGGCAAGGCGTTTTAGGAGTTATAGTGAAACTGGACGTGCGCGCGCTTGTCCAAATGTAAGTTATCGCCAAAGAAAGAGATTTCACTCTATATTTTCTTGTATATACCCTAAAATCTCCGGTGTCGTTTGCGGTCATAAATTATTCTGTAACAATTTGTAAGCCGAATTTTGGACTATCCTTCATCTGATAATATAAAATATTTTACATCCATTTATACTCTAAAATGCCTTCAACAACATTATAGGAACCACTTCACTCAAATAGCAATTCCAAACGCTGTAACTTGGCATTTAATTCCCACGAAATTCGCTATCGTCTTATTGTAATCATATGGTCAGCCTATCTTAGTGAAAACGTTAACCGATATAATTTCTAAAATCTTGAATGAGCAATGACGAGGGTGTGTGTAATTTCATATACACAGCTACTGGCTCTTTGCTCGTCAGTTTCTGGCGCCCAGAAGCAATTAACGAACCTTGATATCGTTAATAATATTGTTGTCTGTTACGTCCATTTACTATTTCAGCTGCCGAAGGCATTGTTTGCCTGCAGGAACTGCCATCAATTACAGATACGAAATGACTTCACGGCAGATGTTGTTCTCCCAAGGACATTTTCGATCCGCAGCCGACTCATTCATTTCGTACGGTGTTAAGGAAGTGCTTAATTTGGTAAGTAGAAAAGTGAGATTGAAAGTATGAGATAGGCAGCATGAGTGCAATTAGCAGGTAATTGTATTAAAACATTTTGCTGCCATTTATCGATTATAATTTGTACTAACAGAGAACATATTTTATGCGTGGTAACTGTGTAAACAAATTAAGCTGCAAATCGCATGCAATTTTTAGCATTTCCACTTGAAAGCTCTGATACCCTTTCAAATTTTATCTGGGCGTGCCCTATATAAAATTTAAGATCGAAATCTGAAATCTTGCTTACATTCGGAATGCTGATATTCGGAGAGTTGGTCTGGGTTTGCCCGAATAATTTGTCACGTACCTGAAGCCAATAACTGCGCGGAGGAATAAAGAAATAAGGTCTCTTTTTAAATTTAATACTCAACATGTTTTCGACTACGATAATTCAAAGACCCAGATGGCAGAAAAAAGTTTGAAATGCATACTTCAAACTTTTTTCTGAGATAAGTTGGAGTGCAATTTTGCATTTACCAGGTACTTCATAGTTCACTGTCAAAGTGCAATGTAAACGCATCCAAATATATTTACTTATATAATCTTCAAAGGAAGCTAAAAAGATTCTCGTGTCTCCACGTGTATGCACGCATGAAAAATAAAATGAAAAATAAAATGAAAAATAAGAATTTCTGTACAATAAATGAAGAGATATTTGGTGCAAGTTTTTAATAAGTGTTAGTGACTATTCGTAAAAAATCATTTTTATTTCATATTTCTGATTATTTCATTTTTTCCTTTGTTCATACTAATGAAAATTTGACAGAAGTAATTGTTATTTAAATTTTCACATCAGTTTGAGGCATAAATACAAAATCCATACGAGTTTTAATTGCAAATAAAATTTTAATACCAATTCTTATTAAAGATAGAAGTTTCAAAAATCGATAATGCAAAAAAGTTGGAATCGGATAGTTTTATTCCGAAATAGAACAATGAAATTCTATTACTTATTAATGAATGCAAAGCATTGGAGCCGTAAGAGTAATAACAATTGTATTTTCATATTTCGTGGTTATGTCAGGTATTTTGAGTATTTACATGAAAATGCAGGCACTATTTTATCGGTAACTTTATACTTTAAAGCAGTTGATCGAAGTCCTAGAAAGATTCACTTTTTCCGAAGTTATATTTTTATACGGCTGAAATAAAGCACGTTAAAACATACAAGTTTCAGTAGAATTCTTTTTACTTTTTTGACCAAAACATTTGCTATCTTGAGAAAAATTCCACTTGTCTAAATTGAGTCTGCAAAGAAAAAATTACTTATAAAAGTCCTCAAAGTTGATACATCTGTGCCATTAGCGAAAGAACTTGTTTTGTCATTCTAAGAAACTATAACGAAGAATGAATTCATAGCATAAGAAGAAGGAACTTTCTAGAAATGATTTGAGGATAGGGTTTACCTAGAAAAATTTCCTGAATGTTCTACAAAAGATTATTAAAGAGCAAATTTATTGTAGTATTAAATTCCCATGCAGTCAAGTGCAATTATTCTAATATTTTATGCAGACTGTGTTCAGTTTAAAAGTAAGGTACTTCAAATGATTTTGACGTATTTGGTTTCAAAATTTAAAAACCTTATTTAGAATATAGTATTTGGGAAATGTTATAACTATGAAATTTAAGTACTAAAAATTGTAACACAGGTTTTCGATAAATCAACATAAACTTGATATCTTAAAGTAAGATTCACTTTAACCCCCACTCCCATTATGTTAGGAACTGTTTTTTCATTTCTCTAACAAAAATAAGTTTTTGTGAGATAACAGATTGCAAATAATTTTCTTTTGGTACTGTTAGAACTGAATTAAGAAAAATGTTACACTTATTGCAGTTTTTCATCGAATATTCTAAATTATATTTATAAAATAATGTTCCTCTAAACATTAGTCTAAAATAAATCAATATATTATTAAATTTTAATTTACAAATTTATTTGCTTTCTACAACTAGAATTTTTTCAGATGCTCATAAATTAACACAGTCAGAAAACCAGAATTCATATTGAACCATTTCAAATTGCATTTGAATTGACTTTCTTGGAATCATATTAAATTTCATTAGTTTCTTGAATTTCTAGCATATCATTCGAAATTTTATTATCTAGATAGTAAAATAATTTATATGCTACAAAAATACCAATTTAATAACAATCTTAAATTTTAAAATTTTTCAAAGTCGTACTAATATCATTTAAACCTAAGATTTCCTCAAACTTTTAATGTAATTACAGCTGGGACATGCAAGACTGATGAAATGAGAACCTTGAACAATATAAAGCATTTCTCTCTCATGAAATGAGTGAAAACGTTTCTCTTCAACGAAAACCTGATTTTCTTTGACTGACTCTACATAAAAGGGAAAATCTGAGAATAGTTTAAGAATTAACTTTCGAAAATGGAGTTAGAAATTTAGTTAGTTGGAAGAAGAAAAATAAATTTCGAAGGGAAGTTACTCAAGCATAATCCTCCATAGAATCAAGGTCAACGATCACTCTCGTAATTCAGGGGAGTTGGAACCCTAAGTCCGTTAACCCTAACCCTGTTACTTCGATGTACCTTTTCTCAAAATCTGTTAAAGATTCATGCTTGAAATTTTTCTATACAAGTAAAGTTCATCTTTCTCATTATACTGAAATGATTTTTAAAAATAAAATTCAAAAATTTACTTTTTGCAAATTTTTTTGTGTCGAAACAAAAAATGTGAAATTGACCATTTCGATGTACCTTTTCTCAAAATCTATTATCGATACGTGTATGAAACTTTTATACAAGTAAAGTAAACCTTTTTCATTGTACTGACATTAGCTTTTTTAAAAAAAAACTGAAAACTTTAGTTTTTACAATTTTTTTGTGTCAAAATAGGGTAAAATTTCACAATGTCTAATTAAATATTTTGTAAATTTGGAAAAATCAAAAATTAACCAAAAACACATTTCAGTATAATCAGAAAGGTGTACTTTGCATTTATAAAAATTTCAAATATGTATCTATAACAGATTTTGAGGAAAGGTACATCGAAGTGGTCAATTTCGCATTTTTTGTTTTGACACAAAAAAATTTGCAAAACATAAATTTTTG
This sequence comes from Araneus ventricosus, assembly GCA_013235015.1. NCBI lineage: Eukaryota > Metazoa > Arthropoda > Arachnida > Araneae > Araneidae > Araneus > Araneus ventricosus. The sequence goes on along the minus strand of BGPR01045699.1, from coordinate 414 downwards.
AATTAAAAAAATCATTTTAGTATAATGAGAAAGATGAACTTTACTAATATAAAAAATTTCAAACATCAATCTATAACAGATTTTGAGAAAAGATACATCGAAGTAACAGGTTTAGGGTTGACGAACTTAGGGTTCCAACTCCTCTTCAGTGCTGAAGAACAACGTTCCCACTGAGGCTGTAGACGATAAAGAAAAAAGCATTGGTCGACTTGACTGAGACTCATTCTCCACTATACGAGAGATTGCAGATGCGTTAAATGTCTTCTTCTAAGCTCTGAAGACCACCTGAAGAAGCTGAAGTTCGTAAGCTTGATCGATGTTTGGCTTCCTCGTGAGCTTAACGAATGGGTTAAGGTTAACGAACTTTGGGTTCCAACTCCTTTTCAGTGCTGAAGAACAACGTTCCCACTGAGG
>BGPR01045697.1:0-12250 GCA_013235015.1 Araneus ventricosus | reverse complement strand
GGACACCAGGTGATTCAACCACGACTACAAAGCAAATCACTAATTTCCTTATTCAAGCAGATACCAGGAACGCAATAGAAACAACATGGCTGTCACTACCGTCAAGCGCACCAGGTGATTTAACCACAACTACAAGACAAATCGCTTCACTTAACCTCACCAAAACAACGTACCTCGTCTGGGTACTTATCTTCCTCATTGTTAGGTAGACAGGTATGTCTTTGTTACCTTTACCCGTCTCGAAAATCCGAGACTCTGTCTACTGAGACCACTGAAACCAGACAAGGCATTTTTTTAGAGACGAAATCCTCAATCTGGCATATAATATGTATTTCCATTTCGACCAGACGTCGTTCACGAACTGAAATCGAAACGGCCACACAAACCACTAGCTACCATAGACCCTTGCTACATGCGATAAACTTGTGATTTATCTATTCTGTAACCATCATACTACTACTCTGTGTAAAAATTGTATTAAATATATTGATAATTAAATTACATATTAATACGAAACACTTGTTCTATGTTTTTATCTCGACGTTTTCCCAAAATGCGCAGTTATTATGTTTTATTTAGAGTAGCTTTTTATGGCGCCTTCCGTTGACAGTATATAGAACTATATTTCGCGTATGCGCAGTGAAACATTATTTACTAAAAATGCTCATATTTCCCGTAATATTCAAATTTTAATACAATGTTTCCTTTACGTATTGTCTAGCATTCTGTAAATTTCGTACAATTCGAAAGAAAATTCTGCATGTTACAATAAAAAAAACATGCGGAGTTTGAAATTTTCAATTTAATATCAATTTTTACTTATATTCTGATGAATATTTTTATTGTGTCACTTTGATTCCTAGTAACAGTCCTCAAGCTCTTTAAAATGACACCATAAGCATGAACCTCCTAGCTAAATGCGTTTCCACGCTATACTTATTTATAACCTTACATAAAGCTAATTCATAACAATCACGCGCATGCGAATACACTGGTCCGATGACATCGCAGGCAAAACAAATACTATGCGACAAACTCTTACAGATATGATCTATCCGTTGTGAGGTCAACCAATCTTTTCGCATTATTAGCCTCATAGTTATTAGCGATTCAAATCTGACAGTATTTTGTAACACAAGAAAGTTCCACCAACTATTACTGTAACGAGCGAAAAAACGTTTTCACATCAAAAGCAGAGCATATTATTGCCATAGTAATTCATATCGAAATCAGCCAAGCCTCGCCCGAAGCCGTCCTGTGTATCTGAGTGACGGCCTCTGCAATAACTCGAGTGCTGAGGTCGGAGTCCTAATGTCCATCACCGGCCACGGCCCGACTTCCCGAAGGAGGCAAGCATTATCACCCACAAAGGGCAAGCCCCAACCCATACTGAACCCACCAGGGAAGCGAGACCCCGCTTACTTATCCGGAGGCTTCCCATCCACGCCCTCACGGGAACACCCCATTGGGACTATTGCGCTGGCAACCTTATCTTAACATAGTTACTTCCGTCCTGCCTTAACACTCAGGACCACCATCGCAGGCTACGGACCGATCCCTCCCGAAGGACGTGCTTGCTATCACTGGTGAAGGGTAACTCGATCCCCCCCCAATACTATACCCCCTGGGGAAGCGAGAACCCCGTTACTTATCCGGAGGCTTCTAATTCGTGAACTTGCGGTGTTCCCCCCGGGTGATCTATTGCCATGGTGAAAACCACATGCTAAGAATCGTGAAAGCAAATAAAAAAAATTAGAAATCAGTAGATTACAGAAAGAAAGCTAGATGAGAACTGTCGTAATAAATTTAGAAAAGTATTTATTAGTATTGGCATTTTTAACAGCTTCAGCAAAGTGTCTTATGAATAGTGTATTTATTTTTTTAACCAATATTCTGTACCATGTCGATTGGTGCTCTCCTTTTTTTTATATTAGCCAATCTATATGAGATACATAAATTTGCAGGAAAAAAGGAGCGCATTTATTCTCCAAAAATGACTTCTCAATGTGAAATTTGCTTCTGAACTGATTTTGGTAATATTTTGTCGACCGGAAATAAATATTGATTTAGTCATCGATTTCTCTATTCTTTCCTCAACATTAAAGATTATCTCAGATATAGTTATTATTTTTATAAGTTCAAAGACTTTCTTTCACATAATACCACAGCATTATAAGATAATAAAAAGCCCATTATAATGTCTTCTTGAAATATTGAATATTGAAATTTTTTAATGATTCAGTTTTATCGCAGCCATTTAAACATTATTTGCTTACTTTCATTCTTCTTTGTGAAAAATGAAAATATAAATGCTGAAATGCTTATATAATGAGTTGGGTTAGGGTATCTCATTTCCCAGTAGCACAGAAATATTATATAATATTTGCACAATGTTATACAATATTATGAACACCGAGGAACACCAAATACCGTAACAAAGTATTGTATTGTATGTATCAATATTTCCGATATACTAAATTTTCACAAATAATATAAAAACAATGTTTTTTTAAAAGATCTTCATTTTAACTCAGGATATCACTCGATTGAAGGTTTTATTTAAAAAATCTCCACTGGAACAATTATTCTTTTAGAACAATATTTTATTTACTACATTTATCAGTGTTGTTCAATATTTTAAGGTGAAGTTATTCTTACAGTCGACAGATGGCAGTATGATAATACTTTAACACTATATTAATCAACGTTGAATCGTATGTCCAAAAAATATTTTACAAAATGTGCATTTGAATAATAATGTTTACAAAATATTTTTGTTTTACTGTATGTAAAAGGCGGGCCGGATTCAGCTAATGAAACCATAAAACAGCTCTCACTGTGGATTATCCATTGTTGTGTAAAAAAATATTGAGTGCTATTCTCATCGTAAAAATATGCACGTGATTTATTATTGCGAATCTTGTATTTGATTTTCAATCAATACTGAAATTATAAATGCTAAAGGCGTCTAGTAATACATTGAAAGAGGAATAAATAAATTTCAAACTAGTTTTAAAACCTTTCAAATATATCATTATACATACTTTTAAACCTTATTGCCTTAATTTATTAAATTAGCAAACTTAGATATAAGAGCTAAATTTCCTTCCTCTTTGATTTCAAATTTCATTTTGAACTCGAAATTGTAACGATAAAAGATAATTTAATTAGAAAGATTATTCAGAATTAATTTTGAATGTACATGAAATTTCGTAGAGATCCGAACTCTGTAACTACATTTTATTATCATCATTTACACTTTCTGCTGCAAGTCTCGGTGGTCCAGTGGTAAGGTGCTGGTTCAAAGCTCGCTGTAAGTAGAAGTGTTCAAAAATTCGCAAGTTTTTACCCATAAATTCAGCACTTAGGAATTAATATTTTCCCATGCTTCTAAAATGTATTATTATCCCTCTAAGCGTCCGTTTATTTTGAACTAATAGATTTAAGACTTTAAAAATTAGCTTTTGAAGTGAGTGATGGGATATTTATTGCATTAAATGAAGTATCTGAAATCTTGAGGATGTATTATCCATGGTAGTTGAAGAGATTATATTTGCAACCGTAAATTATTTGCTTTTCGGGTTGAACATGAAAACCGGAAAAAAAATATTCAAACCCTTCGAGGGTTAAAATATTCAGTATATTGTTATATTATTCATTATATAATATTATTCAGTATAGTACAATATTATTTAATATGGTATAATATTATACAGTATTATATGACATTATCCAATATTATGAAAAAACATTGTACAATATTGAAAAAGTCTTACGTTTTACACTGTTTCAATATTGGGAAAAATATTGTACAATATTACTTTTTCTAGTTTTATGATATTAGACAATATTATGTGCTACCTGGATTGCTAAACCGGATACTGGACTTTATGTCTTGACAGGTTAGTCTATAATTTACAATGAAACATTGAAATATCGAATTTTAGCTGTATATTATTGAATAAGAACACTACTTTTGTTCAAAAACCGAATAATTCCTAGGCAAAAATTTATTTCGACTGCTGATATTTTCTAGAACGAATTGCATAAAGTAGTTACTACGTAACAAGCTGTAACAGTATGAAAAAGCGATAACATAATTCTCGAGTCCTGTAGTATGTGTCGTCAGGTGAAATATGTTCTGCAAAAAATAATAAGCATTTATATCCTAAATAACATCTTGTATAAAGAGTAAAATGGAATTTCTCGATCTATGTTAATAAACAACTTGTATAAATAGACATTTGCAATTATATGGAAGTATGGAAACGTCTAAAACATAAAACATAGTTACAGCAAACCTTCAATTTGACGAGCCTTAAATTAGCGGACAGAATTTGACACGTTTTTTTTTCCCTTTCTTCACCGTCTATCTTAATAATCTTAAGCCTCTTTATACATTAATTTAGCAAAAGTTTCCGTATCTATCCTATTGGCAACAAGAACTAGAGCTTCAGTCATTTTCTCAAGATTTTAGAAGACAATTTTCGATATTGCTTAAACAGGGAGGACGTGCAAGAGGGTGTTTCGACACTCTTCGCACGTAAAATGTGAAAAATACCCGCTTCTCTTTAGTTGTAATGAGTCAAATCCCTGCTATCTGCCATTAAGATAATCTTCAACTGACGGAATGTGTTTCAAGAAAAAAATCCTTTATTTTTAAAAAAATCGGAATTGAGCTTATGGGGTGTCGAACAACCCCTTGCGCGTCTTCGCGTCAGTTTTCTTTGTTCAATTGAGTGATCGTATTAGGGACAGGAAAATAATTTTTTCGCGCTATTTAAGTTTTATTGATGAAATATGTGGATTCGAGAATATTCTGTATTTTTAAAATGGAGTTTTTTGCGGATGCAAGATAATAGTGTAAGTAAAAATCGCAAGAGATTGACGCAAAAGTTTTATCATTCTGTATGTAATGCAATTATTTTCGGCTTGTACATGTCCTATCCACTTGCACATAAACTATTGGAGGAACATCTAAAAATTGTAGAAACAATTCTGATAAATGAAAGCGTATTAGGCCCTAAATTTATTGGATCTAAAGGTAAATCCAATCAGAATTCCTATTTAGATTACTAAAAATATGGTTTCCTTTGTACCAAAGAAAATTAGAAGCAGTATTTTTCTATCCAAATTGTATATCGATTGTAATATTGACGATACTTTACTATACAAAATTTTGAAAACATGTGTGTAAGAAATATACTTTTCTTGTGTGTTCGCAGTGCGTTGAATATAATGCATTATTTAATTTTTCGTCTAAAAATTTGTTCTTTTATAAAGAGAACTGCTTGCACGAATCATTTAGAGCAGATATAACATGAAAACGTTGCTAGTTTTCTTTAAATAGCGAAATAACGATTGGGGTGTCGCAACACCACCTAGCGCGTTTTCGTGGTACTTTTCGTAGCGCGCGTCCTCCCGGGTTAAAGGCCACATTGGGCCTTTAAAGTTTAAGGTTTTTCTAGTACGCAATTAGAGGATATCTTGTTTATAATATGTAATGTACAATGAATATTTTCCATACAATATCGAAAATGTTTGTGAGTGAATAAATATTTTTCTTAAGACTGTTCTCGATTTAACGGACTTCCACTTTTAAGAACACTTTTTCCCTCCCGTTAGTCCATTAAATCCAGTGTTTACTATATTAGTAAATATGATGCTGAGTTTAACCATAGGAATTTTAGGTTCTCGTGGAAGTCATAGAGCTTTGTTATAGATTAGATACCCAGGCAGTTGAATTCTGATTGAAAATGTTTTAAACACTTGAAATGGATTTCATCCTTCATATTCCAAATGCGTCAGTAGTAAGATTGTATTCAAAATGAGAGTACTGATTATATTAGATGATTTTAAATGTTACCTGAGTAATGTTTTGAATGTAGCAAGACAGAATATCTATTTCGTCACAAATACAAAACTCATTTTTTTATTCTTTTAAATCTGTTTAAATGCTTTCAGTTTGATAATACTTTGAGCTATAAAATTGAGTGAAAAATCCATCAGCCGGCTCTGTTTCTTCATTTACTTCTTGAAAGAATGCATGCATACTGCATCTCATTCTTTCTCTCGTCTTTTCCATTGCTACGATCATTTGGTGGGTAAAAGTGACTGTCAGAGAATCCCAATTTTTCGGGAATATGAAGTAAATGAGTAAATGTGCCAAAGAATTAATTCTAATATGCTGTTTAGACCATAATGCTTTGAGCTATAAAATTGAGTAAAAAATCCATCAGCCAGCATCAGAAAATGTTTCTTCGTTTACTTCTTGAAAGAATGCATACATACTGCATCTCATTCTTTCTCTCGTCATTTCCATTGCTACGATCATTTGGTGAGTAAAAGTGACTGTGAGAGAATCCCAATTTTTCGGGAATATGAAGAAAATGTGCCAAAGCATTAATTCTAATATGCTGTGCAAAGACTCACATTTTGTTATAACCTCCAGAGATTCAATCCAGCAGATGTTGATTAAAGATTTTCGCTCGAATATTACGTTTTATTTGCAATGCAAAAGAATCTAGCTTAGTACATTATGTTTGTAGTGAATGAATACAGTGCAAATTATTTTTAAGCCTAATTATCATTGAAGATTCTTTGTTTGCCATTGTCCAACCAACAGTGTAATAAAATCGTACCTACACTAGCCGCCTTCGGCAACCCAGCTGTTCACCAGTAATATTAATAGCCTGTGACTATGCTTGCAACTTGCGAAATAAATTGGCTGTTGTAGAGGCTTAGGACTGTTCTTGATTTTTATGTTGCGATATATCTCGAAAATGCAGCATGTTGGGTGGCAGGGGACTCATTGATGATATATCTAGGGGTCAAAAATTTCATATGAAATAAAAATTGATGAAATCGTTCCAGTGGTTTGTGCTGGGAAAGGATGTGGATTCGGACTCTGCGAAGGTTTTTTCCAAAGAGAATGTACAATAGTGCAGGATATTTTTCCATATTTAAGAAAATGGAGGATGGTGGTTGACAGACAACACTTGATGACATATCTAGGATCCATAAGCTTTTATATGAAATAAAAAGGGTCTGATTCGGGCCAATGGTGGGGCCTGGGAAACTCTCTCATTCTTCTCCCCCATAGAGAATGTGTAGTGGAGTAATGCTTTTTCGATTTCTCTCAAAACTGGAGGGTGATGGGAGACAGGCAACCGTTGATGGCATATCTAGGGATCGTAACCTTCCATATGGAATAAAAATTGTCGAAATCGATAGAGTGGTTAGGGCTGGAGGACTAGTTCTCTGGTTTTGCCAATTATTTTAAATATGTAGACAAACTAGAAGACGAAACATCTCTTAGCTAAAATACTAAGTAGGGGGAAGAAAAGTATCCAAGTAAAAATACGTTTATATATAAAAAATGTATAAGATGTTTTATATAGTTTTACTATAACAATTGTTTTGTTGAACTTTGAAGTAATCTATACGAAGCGTGATAATGTAGAATTTTAAAAGTTTTAAACAAACTTTTTGTCTATAGTGTTTTAAGAAAAACCTTATTTGTTTTAAAGTTTTTATGCATACATCTGGAAGTATTGTTTGTACAATATGATACAAAAGTCAACTAATGAATTGTTAAGGAAAGTAAGAAACACAAATATAAGCCAAAATCGCCTTGGAAATGTTATCTGAAGTGCCAACTGGATGAGACAGATTTCAGTTCTGCAGCGAGATTCCAACCCTAATCATTGAAAGTTCTGACAGCTTATAGAGACGATGGAACAGTTTAAGAATGTTGCGATGAAGGTCATGGGCCTAGAGCATGGAATAGCCAATAGCAACAAAAGCGCCTTGGCACGATTGCATGCGGTACGGTATCCTAGCAGACAAGTACCGCATCACAAATGCTTGGGAATTTGTCAGGAAGTTGCGTGAATATGAGGCGTTTAGCAGCAGTAGCCATGTTGACGCCAACTGACTCTGCAAATAACTGTGTCGCAAAAATCTGCATCGGTGGTGCAAATGTCACCGAAATGCTGGATGTTTATGAAATGGGTCACTAATCCATTTCCATCCACTTTACAGCATGTATAACTGTGAGCGGCAAGGCGTTTTAGGAGTTATAGTGAAACTGGACGTGCGCGCGCTTGTCCAAATGTAAGTTATCGCCAAAGAAAGAGATTTCACTCTATATTTTCTTGTATATACCCTAAAATCTCCGGTGTCGTTTGCGGTCATAAATTATTCTGTAACAATTTGTAAGCCGAATTTTGGACTATCCTTCATCTGATAATATAAAATATTTTACATCCATTTATACTCTAAAATGCCTTCAACAACATTATAGGAACCACTTCACTCAAATAGCAATTCCAAACGCTGTAACTTGGCATTTAATTCCCACGAAATTCGCTATCGTCTTATTGTAATCATATGGTCAGCCTATCTTAGTGAAAACGTTAACCGATATAATTTCTAAAATCTTGAATGAGCAATGACGAGGGTGTGTGTAATTTCATATACACAGCTACTGGCTCTTTGCTCGTCAGTTTCTGGCGCCCAGAAGCAATTAACGAACCTTGATATCGTTAATAATATTGTTGTCTGTTACGTCCATTTACTATTTCAGCTGCCGAAGGCATTGTTTGCCTGCAGGAACTGCCATCAATTACAGATACGAAATGACTTCACGGCAGATGTTGTTCTCCCAAGGACATTTTCGATCCGCAGCCGACTCATTCATTTCGTACGGTGTTAAGGAAGTGCTTAATTTGGTAAGTAGAAAAGTGAGATTGAAAGTATGAGATAGGCAGCATGAGTGCAATTAGCAGGTAATTGTATTAAAACATTTTGCTGCCATTTATCGATTATAATTTGTACTAACAGAGAACATATTTTATGCGTGGTAACTGTGTAAACAAATTAAGCTGCAAATCGCATGCAATTTTTAGCATTTCCACTTGAAAGCTCTGATACCCTTTCAAATTTTATCTGGGCGTGCCCTATATAAAATTTAAGATCGAAATCTGAAATCTTGCTTACATTCGGAATGCTGATATTCGGAGAGTTGGTCTGGGTTTGCCCGAATAATTTGTCACGTACCTGAAGCCAATAACTGCGCGGAGGAATAAAGAAATAAGGTCTCTTTTTAAATTTAATACTCAACATGTTTTCGACTACGATAATTCAAAGACCCAGATGGCAGAAAAAAGTTTGAAGTATGCATTTCAAACTTTTTTCTGAGATAAGTTGGAGTGCAATTTTGCATTTACCAGGTACTTCATAGTTCACTGTCAAAGTGCAATGTAAACGCATCCAAATATATTTACTTATATAATCTTCAAAGGAAGCTAAAAAGATTCTCGTGTCTCCACGTGTATGCACGCATGAAAAATAAAATGAAAAATAAAATGAAAAATAAGAATTTCTGTACAATAAATGAAGAGATATTTGGTGCAAGTTTTTAATAAGTGTTAGTGACTATTCGTAAAAAATCATTTTTATTTCATATTTCTGATTATTTCATTTTTTCCTTTGTTCATACTAATGAAAATTTGACAGAAGTAATTGTTATTTAAATTTTCACATCAGTTTGAGGCATAAATACAAAATCCATACGAGTTTTAATTGCAAATAAAATTTTAATACCAATTCTTATTAAAGATAGAAGTTTCAAAAATCGATAATGCAAAAAAGTTGGAATCGGATAGTTTTATTCCGAAATAGAACAATGAAATTCTATTACTTATTAATGAATGCAAAGCATTGGAGCCGTAAGAGTAATAACAATTGTATTTTCATATTTCGTGGTTATGTCAGGTATTTTGAGTATTTACATGAAAATGCAGGCACTATTTTATCGGTAACTTTATACTTTAAAGCAGTTGATCGAAGTCCTAGAAAGATTCACTTTTTCCGAAGTTATATTTTTATACGGCTGAAATAAAGCACGTTAAAACATACAAGTTTCAGTAGAATTCTTTTTACTTTTTTGACCAAAACATTTGCTATCTTGAGAAAAATTCCACTTGTCTAAATTGAGTCTGCAAAGAAAAAATTACTTATAAAAGTCCTCAAAGTTGATACATCTGTGCCATTAGCGAAAGAACTTGTTTTGTCATTCTAAGAAACTATAACGAAGAATGAATTCATAGCATAAGAAGAAGGAACTTTCTAGAAATGATTTGAGGATAGGGTTTACCTAGAAAAATTTCCTGAATGTTCTACAAAAGATTATTAAAGAGCAAATTTATTGTAGTATTAAATTCCCATGCAGTCAAGTGCAATTATTCTAATATTTTATGCAGACTGTGTTCAGTTTAAAAGTAAGGTACTTCAAATGATTTTGACGTATTTGGTTTCAAAATTTAAAAACCTTATTTAGAATATAGTATTTGGGAAATGTTATAACTATGAAATTTAAGTACTAAAAATTGTAACACAGGTTTTCGATAAATCAACATAAACTTGATATCTTAAAGTAAGATTCACTTTAACCCCCACTCCCATTATGTTAGGAACTGTTTTTTCATTTCTCTAACAAAAATAAGTTTTTGTGAGATAACAGATTGCAAATAATTTTCTTTTGGTACTGTTAGAACTGAATTAAGAAAAATGTTACACTTATTGCAGTTTTTCATCGAATATTCTAAATTATATTTATAAAATAATGTTCCTCTAAACATTAGTCTAAAATAAATCAATATATTATTAAATTTTAATTTACAAATTTATTTGCTTTCTACAACTAGAATTTTTTCAGATGCTCATAAATTAACACAGTCAGAAAACCAGAATTCATATTGAACCATTTCAAATTGCATTTGAATTGACTTTCTTGGAATCATATTAAATTTCATTAGTTTCTTGAATTTCTAGCATATCATTCGAAATTTTATTATCTAGATAGTAAAATAATTTATATGCTACAAAAATACCAATTTAATAACAATCTTAAATTTTAAAATTTTTCAAAGTCGTACTAATATCATTTAAACCTAAGATTTCCTCAAACTTTTAATGTAATTACAGCTGGGACATGCAAGACTGATGAAATGAGAACCTTGAACAATATAAAGCATTTCTCTCTCATGAAATGAGTGAAAACGTTTCTCTTCAACGAAAACCTGATTTTCTTTGACTGACTCTACATAAAAGGGAAAATCTGAGAATAGTTTAAGAATTAACTTTCGAAAATGGAGTTAGAAATTTAGTTAGTTGGAAGAAGAAAAATAAATTTCGAAGGGAAGTTACTCAAGCATAATCCTCCATAGAATCAAGGTCAACGATCACTCTCGTAATTCAGGGGAGTTGGAACCCTAAGTCCGTTAACCCTAACCCTGTTACTTCGATGTACCTTTTCTCAAAATCTGTTAAAGATTCATGCTTGAAATTTTTCTATACAAGTAAAGTTCATCTTTCTCATTATACTGAAATGATTTTTAAAAATAAAATTCAAAAATTTACTTTTTGCAAATTTTTTTGTGTCGAAACAAAAAATGTGAAATTGACCATTTCGATGTACCTTTTCTCAAAATCTATTATCGATACGTGTATGAAACTTTTATACAAGTAAAGTAAACCTTTTTCATTGTACTGACATTAGCTTTTTTAAAAAAAAACTGAAAACTTTAGTTTTTACAATTTTTTTGTGTCAAAATAGGGTAAAATTTCACAATGTCTAATTAAATATTTTGTAAATTTGGAAAAATCAAAAATTAACCAAAAACACATTTCAGTATAATCAGAAAGGTGTACTTTGCATTTATAAAAATTTCAAATATGTATCTATAACAGATTTTGAGGAAAGGTACATCGAAGTGGTCAATTTCGCATTTTTTGTTTTGACACAAAAAAATTTGCAAAACATAAATTTTTGAATTAAAAAAATCATTTTAGTATAATGAGAAAGATGAACTTTACTAATATAAAAAATTTCAAACATCAATCTATAACAGATTTTGAGAAAAGATACATCGAAGTAACAGGTTTAGGGTTGACGAACTTAGGGTTCCAAATCCTCTTCAGTGCTGAAGAACATCGTTCCCACTGATGCTGTAGACGATAAAGAAAAAAGCATTGGTCGACTTGACTGAGACTCATTCTCCACTATACGAGATATTGCAGATACGTTAAATGCCTTCTTCTAAGCTCTGAAGACCACCTGAAGAAGCTGAAGTGCGTAAGCTTGATCGATGTTTGGCTTCCTCGTGAGCTTAACGAACGGGTTAGGGTTAACGAACTTAGGGTTCCAACTCCTTTTCAGTGCTGAAGAACAACGTTCCCACTGAGG
>BGPR01045696.1:0-12250 GCA_013235015.1 Araneus ventricosus | reverse complement strand
TCATCGGGAAGTTAGTTTAAAATCGATCGCAAGATTTGTACCGAACAGACAGACAGACAGACAGACAAGAAAGCGAGTTAATAAAAACGTTGTAAAAATGGCATACTGCAAGAGATGATTAATTTGCAATTTTCTTCGACGGTCGTAAAGACAAGACTCTTTTACAAATAAAGGAAGGTAATAAATTTTACCGAATATAAATCGTAGACGAACATTTATCAATTGTAATAGAACCAGGATAGCAATATTTTGACCACATAACTCCTACATCAGGTTCGGTGCTTTGTATCAGCACAAATATCATAAACTGTTTGATGAGAAAGAAAGTTAATGCTAATAACATTACAGCAGTAGGATGTGATAAAACCATGGTTAATACAGGGCACAAATCAGGTGTCATTGTGCTTCTTGAGGAAGAATTTAAAAAATCTTTACAGCGTTAAGTTCGTCTTTTACATTTCAACGAGATCCCTCTAAGACATGTATTTGAATACCTGGACTGTGAAGCAACCGGTCTCCGCACATATATTGGACCGATGTGGAAAGGTTTGGTGAACTGTGAAAACTTGCCAGTAGCAAACTTTAAACTAGTTTATTGTGACCTGCGGGTAGTAACTGCCAAATATTTGAGCAAGATGGATATCTCCCATCGAGTTTTAACCGCCGTTTGTTCTTCTGATCTGTCCCGACGTGACCCAGGGCCACTTCTCACACAAGATGGTTAAGGACTGCTAACGGAATCTTAAGATTGTATGTTGGAACAGAAGAATTTTTTCCGAGCTGATCCAACTAGTTCACTACATTATGCGGGTGTACTGCATTTTATGGTTCAGTATCAAAATGAATCATTCCTGTGCAAGTGGATCAAAACATTCGTGGAACGTAATCAAAAACTCGAGGTATTAGACAGACGATCTGAAAAAGGTGGTGGATCTGTAATTTCTCGCAATGCTTTTATGACACATCCCGAAAACCTGCTGCTGAGCATGTTGGCGACACATTAGAGAGCTTGCTGTTCGCCGGATTATCAAGGCAAGAGGATCTTCTTCCACAGTTGAACGTCGTCGCTTTGTCGTCTCAAAACTAAACTTTAAAGTCAATCAGTACATCTACATGATTGAGTGGTATAAGTATGATGTTACTGAGCCACCAATTACAGATGATTTTACAGCAGAAGAGCTAAAGTCGATTGCTGAGAATGGATCTAAACAGGATTTACAAATCTACAAATTTCCATGCCACACCCAAACGGTGGAGCTCTGTGTAAAACTTCTGACTGAAGCCTCATATATGGTTTGTGTATCACACAACAGGAATGGTTTTATTAGAAACTAGCTGTTACCCGCGGCTTCGTGTGCGAAGAATTTGAATTATTCTTTTTTTTTAATTCACGAATGTAAATGCTTTGTTGCATTTTAAAAGGGGAAAGTAAGAGTTCTGACTGTGATAATACTTAATTGGATGATATGTATATGATATTCCTTGTTAATGCCCATTACCGTATCTACAGATGGATATTCTGTAATACCTCACTGTGAAAATTAAACAAAACACCGAGAGAATAATTCACTAATGTCATTGGATCACTGTGTAACCGTATTAAAAGCTGGAAATGCTACGACAACAGGAAACCGGAAGTGTAAAGTCTCCTTTGTTGTTAATGGTCAAAGAAAGCAATATTTTCTTATATTAACTTTAACACTGGCAAAAGCCGCGCGCGAAACAGTAATTTGGCTTGAATTTATTTCTATAAGAATAAAAAGTCTTGTTAGAAATTACGTTACAAAAATATTTTTAAACCTTAATAACAATCAGAGAAAACATTTCATCGCGATGGAATTAATAGCATTAAAAAGATCAAGTTTTGGTCTTTAAAAAGGCATAAAAATAATTGTTGTCTAATAAATATTTCAAAAGTTATTGGCAAGAAACGTCTAAGCATTAAGCTTAAAAGCAGCTAATTTTCGTTATTTAATTAAATATCTTAAGAAATAATGAACTCTGAAAGTTGAAAATAGCACCTTTGACCTAGAAATATGCTCTAGAATGTCGTGTGTAATTTTCATGTAGCTACCATTCACCGTTTAGGAGGAGTTCTTGTTACCGACCGACCGACAGACAGGCAGACAGATACATGTAATTTCTGCCTTGATTTATAGATATTTATAAACATAAGCAAATTTTTCAGAAATAAAGATAAATCAGTTCAAAGTCTAACCGTTTTCTAGCAACGGAGTAGCTATAAATTTGCGTTATTTCAAAATCGTCTGCACGTAAAAAATTATTAGACTTTAAAAAATGAATAAAAACTGAAGAAAAAATGACACAGAAATAAAATTGTTACCATTGAAAAGGTAAACGTTTTAACTTTAAGATGATATAAAAATAATTTTTATCTGACAATTTGTTCCGAAGTTACAGCGGAAGAAAGGATTACGTGATAGTGGATTTTAAAAATAATTTATTCCACATGTTTTCGCATTCCTGAAGGATCACGTGACAGTTGATTGAAAAATATACTAATCTTCATCGAGAATCGCGGAGTCAATGGTCTTTCTTTGTTAACTAATTTTAATCTGTAGTCAAAAATAATTTAATTGAATGTGATTTCATCTAGCCTATGTCCGTTCTTGGGTTTGAAGCTACAACTCTGCCAATTTTCATCCAAATCGGTTTGGCAATTTGGTCGTGAAAGCTTAACAAACAGACAGACAGACAGTCAGACAGACAGACAGACATACACACTTTCGCATTTATTATATTATTAAGGATTAAGGATACCATGGCGTCACGGGTAATTATACCTTCATTTGAACTCAAGGTTAATTAGAAGATGATGTAATTTATTGCATAAAGCTTTAAACAGATGATAATATATTATTGGATAATGAGCAATCAACAATGTAAGGGATTAACTAAATGTGTTTCTGTATTAATAAAAAAGTTGCATCAAAATATCATGTTTTGTGGGTTTTATAAAAAACTTTGGAAGTATTGAGGAGGCAAATGTTATTAACTGATCCTAGTTGACTTTTTTCATTTCGTTATGATGGACTGGTTGACCGTCTGCCCGCGATTAGAAAACTATTGTCCTTTTTTCTAATTATTATTAGATTTAGTAAAAAATGGCCGTTTTTGGCAGTTTTTCGAAACTTTAGCCATCTTGAGGAGGCAAAAGATATTAATCAGTGAAAATGAAATTTTGCACAGTGACTATTGACGGGATAATGCAACTTTTCCCCGCACTATTAGAATTCCGTAATCCAAAATTCCTTTTTTGGGCCACCTTATTATAATAATAATGTTATTACATTATACATATATATTATTTATATTATACATATAAATATCATTATACATTAGGGTGGATCGAAAATTCAAAGTGTGGATAAAATAATCGGCATAGGGTGCAAAAGTTGTCTTTTAAGTGTACTAGCATATATGAAAAATTTTTTCAACTTTGTTTAATATCTTCCGGTACCCCAAAACGCTTAAATATTTGCAAAAAACTTTTTTATGCAAATTTTGAATTAAAAATCAAAAACTAAAAATGTGTTAAAGAAGCGATTTTACTAGGAGAAACGTAGAGGAGAGGGCGAAGGAATGATAAAAAATACCAACAAAAATTGGAAAATTATCGTACTGAAAAAATATCGTGTTTGTTCGATATCACATTTTGTAAGTGCACAGATTTCGATACATGTAAATTTCAAAAAGATATCAACATTCCACTTGCTGAGCGATTGTTTATGAAAGATCGAATATTAGAAAGGATAATGGTTATTGGAGAAGTGGGAGTAATTGCTACTGAAAAGAAGAGAAAAGGAAAAAAGAAAACAGATGGAAGACAAAAGAATAAAACGTAAAATGGTTAAAACTGATGCTGATCATGCTCAATCAATGGAGCTACTTGAGCTCAACACTATGTCTTCGTCCTTGTATACAGATACGGATGTAATTACCTTGGAATATCAATCACAAAATCGTTTAGATTTCCTTACCTTAACAATGGAATGTGATCGATACGGAGTTTCAGATAGAACAGCTACTTCATTTGCCAGTGCTGTTCTACAAGACATTGGAATTGCACACGAAGGCGAGGCTTCGCATGTGGTAGATCGCAATAAAATTCGTAGACAGCGTAAAAAGCTTTAAAATGCAGTTGCAAAGTCTGCTAAGTCAACAGTGTCTTGGTCTCTTTTAACCGGATTATGTTTCGATGGGAGGAAAGACAACACAAAAGTGCTAATTAAGAAGGACACAAGGTACTACCCAAAGACCACGAAAGAGGAGCATTACACTCTTGTAAACAACCTACCTGTGTATATCGGACATGTTACTGCTGCAACAGGAGGAGCTAAAGCCATAAAAGAAGCAATACTCAATTTTTTGGAACACATAATATGCGATTAAATGGGATAAGAGTAATTGGATGCGATGGAACAAATGTTACACTGGGTACAAGGGCGGTATTATTCTCTTGATGGAACTGGCCTCAATAGACCATTACAATGGTGAATTTGTTTGCTTCAAACAAATGAGTTACCCCTCCGTCATCTACTAAATTCTTAGGATGGGCAACAGCTGGTCCTAAAGAATTTTGTCGACCGCTTGGTAAAGCAATCAAAACTTACGAGGAGCTGCCTGTAGCTCCTTTTTCTTCAATAAATGTGGAGAATATGCCACATAATATAGATAGAATGGTTCTCAGCAATGATCAGCAATATCCATATGATATTTGCATAGCGATATCACGCGGTGAATGTTATTAAGAAAGCCTGGTCCAGTTGTTCACTCAAGGTGGCTAACAATTGCAGGTAGAATTTTAAGGTTGTATGTGGTCACAGAAAAACCATCAGACAATCCTATTATTCTTGCAACATATATTATGAAGTTATATGCAACCTATATGGTTCCATGTCAAGACAAAGCCCTCCATAACAGAAGGATCGCTGTATATTTGGAGACTTATTTCATTTTTTAGATATTTGGAACCCAATTTAAGAAATATAGTACACAATTTTATTCAACGAAATAGCTTCTATTGTCATCCAGAAAATTTGCTATTGTCAACTCCCACTGATAACAGAGAGAATAGAAGGTCTTTAGCACTACGAAAACTAATTTGTACTAGAAATGAAAACAGAGGATCATCAGAATAAGAATTTTTCAAGTACCAAAAATAGACTTTAAAGCAAAGGATTTTTTTGCACTTATTAACTGGCAGCGAGTTGGACATTTGAACCACCTCTTTTGATGAATGTGCCATTTAAATAAATAGAGGACATGGTAAAAGTTAGACGGAGGAATGGTCAAAATATCCATGCCATACCCAAGCTGTAGAAAGGTGTTTTCTCATAGTGTTTGAAGCGTCGGAAAGTGTATATGGAGAAGAGAAGAGACACGGCTTCATATTGAATAGGATACAATCAAGAAGTCTTATCAAGCATTATAATACCAAAAAGGATTACATCCTTTAGAAATATGTAAATCTTCAAATTGATAGAATTAAAAAAATCTATGATTAAGTTCACTTTTTATAAGTTTTGTGATTTATTGCTTTGACTATTAAATTTATACTTCATGTATTATTATAAAATTATAATTATTTATAAGTTTACACTTTAATACTTGAATAATCTGCCAATTTTTCAAATAATTTTCATTAATTCACAATTTTTAATAGATATTTGTAAAAATGTCAATTTTTAAGTTTTGGGGGGCTTTCGGGCCACCAGAAGGTATGAATGAACTTTAATAATAATAAAAAAACGCAAACTAATATGCCCAAAACAAAACTTTCTTACCCGGCGCTAAAGGAAATTTTGAAAATATTTTTTTATAATTTCCCCCCAAAAAATGTCATTTTTAACTATTTTTGGGGCACTTGGGGCACTGGAAGATATGAATGGATTTCAATAAAAAAATATATGTAAACTAATATACCTAAGACACAACTTTTCCACCCCATGCCAAAAATAATTTCAAAACAAAACAAAAAAAATTGTAAATTTTCATAAAAAATTCAATTTTTCACTATTTTTGAGGCGCTTGGGGCACCGGAAGATATAAATGAATTTTAATAAAAAAATTATATAAACTAATATACTTAAGACACAACTTTCCCGCCCCATGACTAAAAGAATTTCAAAATTTTTTTTCCTATACTTTTCGATCCACTCTATTATACATGCATAATACTACTATATTATATGTATAATAATATTATATCATATTTCTCCTGAATACCACAACCATATCTAGGAGATTCTCAGAATTTTACCTATTGGATTAACGACGCTAGAGACACCGGCCCATTCCACTCTCGGACGCATTTTATAATTAATTTAGCTTGTACAATTTCATCATCTATATACTTTATTTTCTCTTAAAGGTAAAGTTTATTTCTATTTTTAGCTTCTATCATAGATTCTTTTATTTATTAAATGGTAAATATTTTACTCAAATTCAGAATTTTGCAAAAATATTTGGATCTCTAACTGAATGAGAAGAGAAAGATTTAAGAAAAAGTACAAATTTAGTATTTTTGAATTTCCGTATTTCCTTTTTGGAAGATATTCTATTTTTTGATTTGTAACTCCTGTTTAGCACAATATACCAAGCGCCGAATATTCATTTGCAGTATTTCAAAACTACCATATGAAATTAAATTTTAAAAATGATTTAGAATTAGAGTCGTTGTTCTCCTTCGATGATTAATTCCATGATACACTAAGATTCGTTCTGAGAACTTAAATAGCTTGCATTGTCTTAGATGACATCAGTCATCTAAGATGTCAGTTAATTAAAACTCTTGTGTTTTAAATGTTTTTTTTCTGTTTCATTGTCAGTCATTAGACAGCATATTAGAGTTGGGGTGAGATCTCTTTTTCATTTCCTTTTAAATGACAGAGATGAAATAATAGATAATCGTCAACTAATATAGTTTCGCTCTTGAGACAATTCAATTAATTTTTTATGATGTACGTTTTTTTGTGAGATGAAATTCAATGAATACCAGAATTTATATGAATACTTAACTAGGTTGCAGTTTCAAGATTGGTCTCATCATACAGTAATCATTTCATTTCATAGCTTAATGTTTTGCAGTTGTTTTGCATTTGCTTAATATTTATTGTTTTAAATGTCACTGCTTGAAATACATATTTACTTTCTTTTTTTATAAGGGAAATAGTGCTCAAAAAAACACACATTTTGACAGAAGAAATGAAAAATAGGTAATAAAATGTAAATAGATGTAAAATAGATAATAGAAAAAAAATGTAAAATAGATGGATATAAATGTGAAATGAAGAAAACTGGAAAATATTTTTAGCTTCAGGAGACAACCTTTGAACTCTTTAGTAATTTTTAACTCAATTCTTTTATGTTTACAGCATTTACATATTTATATTACATCATCCATTCTTTTATATATTATGTTCTGTTATATTATATTTTTATATTTCAAATGAGGTATTGAAAATGTCGGCTTTTAAATGCCATGATATTTTACTGCAAACCTATCAGATTCTTATAAAGGAAATTCGATTATATAATTCTTCGCGTGAAATCTAATGGAGTTTAATTTTCGATATTTTAAAATTTGTGAAATTTCGTAACTTAAAATATTTTATTTAATCAGTAACTAAATCATATATTTTGGTATTGTAAAATCAGTTATTAAAAATATATTTTAATTATTGTAAAATCAGTTATTAAAATATAATTTTTAATTTTGTAATAAAAGCGAAATTTAATTTATTTTTAACTAATATCTATTTTTTTAAAATTTAATTCTTAATTCAAATTATAAATATTACAGAATCTTGAAACAATTCTTCTTAGATTTACTTACACTTGACGCCCCACATATGATAGTAAAATTAATTTAAATTAATTCATTAAAGATAACTAAATTCTTAAAATTATTAAAATATTGTATTTATTTATCAAGCAGCACAAGTATTCAAAACCAGTCTTCAGTACCTTGAAAAGTGAGAATAAAAAATCGATACAAATTCTATCTCCCAAACATCAAACAAATCAATTTAAAAATAAGTTCGTTAAGGAAACCGGACAAAATCACAGACTGAAAAGTACACTTGTTTTCTCATTACGTTCTAAATAAAATTTTCTTGCACCCATTATTATGTAGTAAAAATAGAAAAAACCAGGACAAACAGACTGCAGAAGAAACCACACTGGTTTCAGCTACGTCCTAAGTAGAATTTTCTTGCACCCATTATTCACATAGTAAAAATAGAAAAACCAGGACAAATCACAGACTAAAGAAAGAATTACACTGGTTTTTCATTACACGTTCTAAATAAAATTTTCTTGCACCCATTATTCATAGTAAAAATAGAAAAACCGGACAAATCACAGACTGAAAGTACACTGGTTTTCATTTACACGTTCTAGAGTAAAATTTTCTTGCACCCATTATTCATAATAAAATAATGATAAGAAATAAGAATAATTTATTTTTTTCCAAAACGGATATTGGTTAGTAAAATAATCATTTTCAAAGACTATTTTAACAAAACAGACAGAAAAAGCAGATGGCTTCAAACTTTACATTACTAAACATATACTAAATAATCAATACTCATTTTTATGTAATACTAACATTATCACTAAATAATATCTTTTATTCGATTTTTCCAAGATTCTTGAAGACAGAGAAAATTTTTCTGGAATAATACGACTTCATTAGATTTTGCAAAATTTAATTTTAAAAAATGCATCCACCATAAGGTTTTGCGGTAATATTTAAGAATAGATTTTGAAATATAATATATATATCGATCTAAATAAAGTGATTATTTGTATTCAAATCAAACTGTATACTATTTCGAATGCTCAGCATAACATATAAATCAAAAGTATTAATTTAACAATATATTGCATATTCGAGTTCAACAATATATATGCATAATAAATTTTAGACTATTCAAATGTATTTTAACAAATAAATAAATTTCAAAATCATGATATCCCCAAAACAAGGAAGGACTAAAACTCATTTCTGCAAAACTAAGAAATATATAGAATTATTATAAACCTTGAGGTTCTAAAACTAATTGATTATTTAGACAAAGTTTCTTCAGGAATTTCAAAATAAAACAAAATCCTTATAATATCAAGGAGTTAAGACGGCTACCAACTAAATCCAGAAGCTTTTTTGACGACTATCTGAATTCAGATTTAGAAATAGAGACAGCTGCTCTTTTCAGAAACAAAAGACCTATATTATAAGCGACGCGTTGTGAGTTCCTCAAGATTGTTGTTATTAGTAAGTTCTGATTCCGGTAAATGACTAATGGTGATTGTAAACAGCATATCCTTTAATATATTTTAGAACTACAGCAAAGTTAATGCAGGAAGTAATTGAATTGCCGTGAGCTATTTATATCCCAAATTAAGTCCTTAGGAATATGTAAGGTAAAACTAGAATTTGATTGTCTGTCAGGCCGTGATTGGAATTAGTTTCTCTATAAATTTTTATGAAAAAAATTTTAAAATGAAAGAGCTTTTTTTTTTTTCATTGGACTGCATGTAATGTATCCATAAATTTAGTCAATAAATAGTTCGATAAATTTTGGATTTCAATAATCTTATTAAGAGTTTCTAATAAACTAACTCAACAGTGGACTTGAATGTACAGTTAACTTTTCATATCCGTTTTTGGAACGCCTCATGTGAATAAAAATAATAAAATTGATAAGAAATAAAAAAGGGCATGTATTTCAAACTTTCGAAGATAGTTTTTTCGTATACAATGTATATTATATTTATTTTCAAAAAAAGCAAGCCTAATTTCTTATTTCGAATAAATAAAATAACTATAAACTCCACAGCAAAATTGAAGTTTAAATCCTATTATTCAAAGCAATTTGCATCAAATGCATTACTTGAGGGTATATCGCAAACCAATCCATCATCCTTTTCTACTGGAAAAAGCAGCTAACAAAATTGCAATTACTCATCTTCTTGTCATCGCGTTTTAACAGCAAAACAAACTCAAAGTTCATCGAGGAATAGAAATTAGCTCCTCTAACAACTTTCTTAAGCAAGCAAATGGGACACAACAGCTCTGAATAAAATTCGTTTAATGCAGATTCTTTAAAAAGGCAAACAAGATCTTTTCTCTTTACTTTGCATATGTTGCATTAGGACAAAAAGAGCGGGGAAATGAACATGCTATGAAAAGGGTAAAAATTCTTCATGGCATGTTCCAAACTGGCACTCCTTCCCTTTTCCTATTGCTCTGTTGCACTTCAAAGGCAATTGAAAAAAAAATTAAAATAAAAATTCTTAGGTGGTGAAAAAATGGAGGGAGTAGTTATTTTATCTTTTTCTTTTTTGGTTATATATTGTTTATTTATTTGTTTGTAATAATCATTTAATCATTAAGTGATTTACTTCTGTAATCATTTTAATAATTAAGCTAATTAGTTTATTTTGAGTAGCGAAATTTTTTCTCTTGTTTTTCCTGTGTTTTCTCTCCTGGCAATTGAATATTTTTGTTTTATCAAAAAAAGGAGGCTCACTACTTCATCCTTTAAAATCATTTTAATAATCTGATTTGAATTAAATGATGGAAATAAAATTTTAACGTCTTAAATACTTAATTCTCTGTTATTTAGATGCAAAAACCTGGGTAATGGCTATATTTTCATTGGTTAATTCTTTGTAAAACTTTTCTATTTCATTGAAAAAGAACACTTGAAGGTGAAGGTTTCCATTTTTGAGGGATCTCTATTGAGATCTTCTAACTAACGCCTCTAATATTTTATCACAAGTGCCTGAAATAGTCTATGATTAATTAAAACGAACACGTTTGAAAATGCGCACTGATGGAATGAACAAGAATGAGAGTTAATAAAACTAGAATCTTTCAAATTGAATCTTTTATGGACATATTCAAATAATTATATTATTGCTTTTTAATTCACATTTCAGAATATTTACAAGACAAAAGCAGAATAGTGTTTATGCTTACTCTAACCTATACTGAAATAAGCTTTATAGTGTCCACACCGTATAAAATACTTTTAATTTGCAAATTTTATTTTACAGTGTGATATTGGTGAACTAACAAATAACGGGAGTTTGTTGTATATGAGACAGATTTTCCTACTAATTTTTTGCAGTAAAGGAGAATTTGCATAATACGCTTAAGATAACGTCCAGCACAGTTTAATTAAACCATTGGATATGTCATCGTAACATGAGTAAATATGTATTGTTTACTAAATCTTCAGAGTCTGAGTGAAAGAACAAAAAAATGATATGTGAGTATTGAAAACAAAACGCATGGACGTAATGATAGATTTCCTATTCGTTCCAATAACATTTTCCATTGCTATTACAGAACTTCATCTTTTTCAAAACATATTCTATAAACATGCAGGACAACCACTTAAAAAATACTTTAGCTTCGGGAAATTCATACCGGGATTTTCTTGGTGTCTTGTTTATAAATTCATTCCTTTTATTACATTGGTATACTACAAATATAATAATAAAAATTCTACAAGAGATTCTTAATTAATGAAAATAGGTGTGATTCAACAAGATATTTTTTAACATGAGGTAAAGAAATTTGGTTATCTATTGAATCCCTTTATTTTTGTTGTTCAAATGGTTTTCCATTGCTGCCAGAGGCAATAATGACATTTATTTGCTAGCAAATGGACTTTAGTCTTGTGCATTGATACGTAGTGTTAATCTTTCTCTTTTTTGTAAAGACTTGAATTACTCTTACCATTACTATCGAGTGTATGAAAGTCGAATAAAATATATACGGTATGTATAATAATATTCCATTATTAATATACAAGAACGTATTTCAATCTATATTCAACAACAGCTCCATAGATTTCCAAAGATATTTTCAATTTCAGAGTACAATTAAAAAATGTAAGGATAAACCATTTACTTGCAACATATTTCATTTATCATATATCAATGGCGAAAGTATACTTTCTAATACAGGAATAAGAAGCCACCGGAATAATCTCTTGATAGGGTATTTAGATTTTTTATTAGTTTCGGTCATGGATGTTTTCTCTTTTCTCGATAAAATCGGTTATAACTCTTCTGAAGACCTTAATTTTCATTCCGTAAAGGTCTTGGGCTACATTTATTTATACACTCATTTACTTCGATCCATTTTGAAAATATTTGTTTTTGACGAAATAAAATAATTTTAAAATTATTTATATAAGAATGAGAATTAGTG
>BGPR01045695.1:0-12250 GCA_013235015.1 Araneus ventricosus | reverse complement strand
ATAAACATCGATTTCATTCATTCCCCAGATGACACCCAAATTTCCAATTGCAACATCTCGCCCAACCACCACATGCCCACCTTGCTTCCTCTTAACCTTGCATAGTGTTGACTTCACAGAAGTCCCAAATTAGAATTTCTGCAAGAGAGTAAATTGCTTCCAGAACAAATGACAAGTGTTAAGGTCAGTTATTATTTTTGTCGATTTCTAACAACTAAAACAACAATTAGATGAGGCCGCATCAAAGGAAAATAAGTTTTCTGGGAAATTTTAGGCCACACTGTTCTGAGGTGAGCCACGTTCTGAATGAATGCGAGAAAAACCACCATAAGATAAAGGACTCCTTTTATCATAAACATCGATTTCATTCATTCCCCAGATGACACCCAAATTTCCAACTGCAACATCCTACCTAACCACCACGTATTCACCTTGCTTCCTTTTAACTTTGCATAGCGTTGACTTCACAGAAGTCCCAGATTAGAATATCTGCAAGAGAGTAAATTGCTTCTAGAACTAATGACAAGTGTTAAGGTCAGTTATTATCCTTGTCGATTTCTAACAACTAAAACGAGAATTAGATGAGGACGTTGGACACAGATGCCGTTGAGATTGCTATTGCGGTTTGGTTTTTCTAGCTAATGTTTTATATAACATACCTGTAAATATATTTCAGACCAGGGTTTTGCCCAACCCATAGTTAGAAAAAAAATTGTAATCAGACTCATCAAAATGCAGTACACGTTTCGTAACCACAGTGCAGCCAGAGCATTCACTTTAGATACAAAGGATTAATGATTTTGTTTCTCTATATCCTATTGCTTCAAATAAAATGCAGGGTTTCTCATCAGGGTGGCTGCAGAAACTGTGAAACAAATTTCCCTGGCTTTTAACTGATTTCCCTGACTAAACTTACAAAATTTCCCTGATTTACAGCTACTAATTATACTAGTTTCCTGGCTTTCTCCCTACTCAGAATCACTGTATGTGTACAATATACATTATTAAAAACACTTTTACCAGTTATTTAATATGAAAAAAATAATATATTTTTATGAAATTTAATAAAAAAGAAATGGAATGAACATCCTAAAAAAATATATTAAAACAGTATATTACATTTCTTATATGTAAAAACTATTGGAAATTTTAACAAAATGCTTTGCTTCTAAAACTGCATAAGAATTCTAAGAAACATTAAAACTACTCTTTACAACACAAGTAAAATTATGTTAACAGTAAAGGTTATTATGATCTTTGCTCATAACTTTAAAACAGTTTAATAACTAATTAGTGCTCTTTGCATGGGTACCAGAATAACATATTGCAGCATAAATACAAAAATAGTATAATTATACGTACCTAATAATATGTATTTTAGCAAAGATTTAAACAAGAGAAACTTCCAAAATATTACATCAAATCTTGATTCTTTAACATATCATAAGATATTAATTGTTCGAATCAAAAACTTATGCTTTTATAAATGAATATTTAAAAAAAAAATTCCATTTATTAATACAAATAATGCTAGACAAAAGATAGTAATTTATAGATAATAACTCAAGTAACAAATAACTATTAATTTTCCCTGATTCTTAGATATTTTTACGAATTTCTCTGACTTTTCCCTGATATATCTGATTTCAAGGTTCTGACGCCACCCTGTAGAAAAAAAATTGTAATTAGACTCATCAAAATGCAGTACACGTTTCGTAACCGCAGTGCATCCAGAGCATTCACTTTAGACACAAAGGATTAACGATGTGGTTTCCCTATATCTTATTGCTTCAAATTAAAACGCAGAGTTTTTCATATTCATTTCACGACTTTTGTTGTGACGGGATGTTCCGATTTTTGTAACTTTAGTCGAACTTAGCATAATTACTAATTTCAGCATTATTAAATTAACAAGAATTGGAGGAACAAACATTCGATCTTCATATATCTTACGGCAAAAATTCCATTTCATGTTTATAATAACCGTCCATTTTGAAGTTGCAAGGTGGTTATTTGGAATCGGCCTCTCAGTTTTGATTTTTCTCGTAAAATCCTTTACAGCTAGTTGAAAAAACAATAATAAATCGTGTTTATTTAATATGTCCTTGAACTTCTATACTTATAAAAGGCAATGTTTGTGTGCGCGTGTGTGTGTCTGCGATGTCCAGACGAATATATCGCACTTACAGCCATGAAATTTGGCACACAAGTAGTCGTAATGGTGACTGAATGCACCTCGAAGCCAGAATTTTAAAATTTAATCTAGAAATTTTTTTGTTTGATATTTTGTGTTGTTTTGGGTGATTTTTCGCGCTCCTTTCTCAATAGCATGGCTTCAAATAATTGTTCGACAAAAACAGTTACACCATCGGAAAGAACAAACGATTTTCGTTCTAATGAAGTTTGTTTCGTAATTTTTGAAAAAAAGTCACTTTTATGATAATTTTTAATAAAGATTTCTTCAAATTATCGCATCTGACGTTCTAACATCTCTATAATTTTCATTTTTTTCAGCTTATAACTGGAACGTTTCTGTCCGATTTAAAATAAGAACTGTTAAAATATCTTTTTTTCGTTTTTTTAAATTAATTTTTCCCTGATCAGTTCATCCAGTCATTTGACACTTAAGCTTACATAGGCCCTTAGCGTTATTGATAAAACTTCTTTGTATAGACGGATGCTTGGAGGGGGAGGTACGATAGTAGGGGGTACGCGAAAATAAAAAGACTAATCAAGGGGTACGCGAGGGAAAAGAAGTAGGGGACCCCTGATCTAGACCATTCTGTTGCCAAAAGAACACGTTGGGTAATCACTTTTAAATGAAACAGTTCACAAATGGGAAGTTTTAAAGTATATTTTGGGCAAAATTTACGACCTTGAATCGCGATTGTTTGAAGCGTATCAATGATTTTAAATGTTATCGTCACAGTTTTCAAACTTCGACAGAGATATTGGGGGCAAATCTCGAAATTTTGACCCTTGGTCTCATGACAAAAGGGCAACATCTTACACGTAGTTTCAAAATTGGCACGTCAACTCTCGGATCACACTAGACTAACTTAAGGACGTTTGATCCTCAACCAAATTTATCGTGGCCTAAGCCAACATACAAAGCCAATCGTCCATGTTATTGGACGTTGAGATTCAAAGTTAAGATTGGGTGTTGAGATTGGATCCTAAGATTTGAAGCCATCCGAGACTACGCTACCAAACTCACCGCTTTTAAAACACAGCTGATAATGAAAAACAGACCTTGGTTGCCTTTGTTGAATACATGTAATTGTCTCATTTAGAAGCGAGCAAAATATTTGGAAGGGCATTTATATCATAGTTAGATGACAAGGACCCAGTAGTCTATCCATGTTTTTTTTAGGGGCCCATTTTTGTGAAAAAAAAATTTTTGTGGGAAAAAAATTATTTTTGTGAAAAATAAAAATATTTTTGTGGGGAAAAAATATTTTCGTGAAAAATAAAAATATTTTTGTGAAAAATTTTCATAACGCATTTCTACCGTGGTCAAAGCACCGACTTATCTTTACGGGAGATCGCAAAACGCTTTCTCCGCGCATGCGTGAGTTTTCGGCAGTGGAGAACTTCCTTCCTATGTTTTGTTTTCTGGGAGGATCACGGCTGAACTCGTTGAACAAAAGTTTCGAGAATCGCTGTTTGGCCGTGGAAAAATTTTAAAAAGGGATCATTTTTATAAAATGAAATTTTGTAGAAGGGCCGTTTCTACGAATTTGAATTTTGTGAAGGGGCCGTTTTTGTGACTTTGAGTTTTGTGAAGAGGCCGTTTTCATGAAGTGAACTTATGTGAAGAGGTCGCAAAATGGCCGAAATTTTCGCCTGGATCCACCCATGACAGCACTTCCTTCTCCAAACATCCATACCACAACAAGAATGTCTGACCACGAAGGATTTAATCCCTTCCTGTAAAATGACGAGTTATAACTCGTCACTTGTTTTCATGCTATACAGCACCATTCCATGATCAAATCTTACCGGAAGGGGTTAATGTACACCGGGTCTGCATACACGACGGGGTTTCGGTGGAATCGATTTTCGGACTCGCGTTTACAAAGTCGAGGCACTCTTCAATTTTCTTCTCCATAATCAAATTTCATTTGCAGAAAATCACAGAGACTCAGGAGCCAAGGGTATATACCCTGATGGATCTGAAACGGACGAAGGTACTGTTAGCACAAATGGCATTCTCGAAAACTATGGAATAATAGCCTCATGACGTGGTAAACTTGATCACAGCAATTCGGTTTTCCAAGTTGAAACCCTTTCAATTAAAATGGCAATTGAAGCAGCTTCTTCCCGTCATAGACCAATCAAAATTTGGACAGACAGATTGTCAAGTTTGATGGCCATACTTAATCCTAAATCCCACCATAGTACGGTCCGAGAGATTCAAACCCTTTTGCTCTCCCATAAACGCATACACCTAAGGTGGCTTAAAGCCCACGTCGGTTATTTAGGCAATGAATGCGCAGACCAATTAGCCAAAGAAGCCATCACAAAAGGCGGCCCTTTCTTTCTATCTAAGCTACTTTCCTACCTGAAATCTGAGATAAGGACAGCTGGTTTAAGTTTCTGGCAAGACAACTGGGATAACGGAGACACTGTCTGCAGCACACATGATATAGTGCCTATGGTCTCAAACAAGCCAGTAGGATGGAATAGAGAAAAGCTAATGTTCGTTACAGGACACGGGCCCTTCCCTTTATCTCTTCAATTTTCGAACACATGACAACTTCTCGTGCGGAGAAAAAGGAGATCCAATGCGCTATGCCACAAAATGTCGGTTTACCCTCTCCTGGCATCTCCGAACTCGTGCAGCGTTATTTAAATTACAGTGGTTGCAAAACATTCTCACGAATAACTTATCAAGAACCCGACTTAGATTCCTAATGCGCTTCATATGTGATGAGAACAATCTCATTGTAGAGGATAATCATTGACGAGCACGCATCCACCCAGACTGGCACACACTTCCGGCTACTTATGACTCTTCTTTATTTTTTCTCTACGTATTTATATTTGTTTCTATTTTGTTTTGCTTTCTATGTTGTTCCATCCAGTGTATGTTTCTTTTTTCATTATTATTTGTTTTTGTAACTGTTATTTGTTTTTGTCCTTTCTAAAAAAAATAAAATTCACCTCCATCCACCCAAAACGGACAACATCCACCAAATGGCTCTAAACACGGGGATGCAGGTGGTGTAATGTAATGTAATATAAAGATGATATATATAGAAATGTCAATTGAGAGTACTTCGAAATTGGAAAACTACTGAGTTTGTGATTGCAACCGAGAGTGTTGAGAGAAAGAGTGAGAATCAACAGAGAGTGTTTCGAAATTGCAAAAATAGTGAGTTTGTGATTGCAATGAAAAGCTATTTAAAATAGCATGCTAACATGCTATCAAAAATGAATTTTTTTTATCATTGACTTCGTTAGAAAAGTTAATTAAAACATAGTAAGAATATTTAAATAAAATTCAGAAGTCCTTAATTAAGTTTCTAATACAACAGACTATCGTTTCCAGAATCAATATAGAAAATCACAATTTTATTTCGAACTAGCTGATATACGCTGCGTTTATCAGGATTAAAATACTTTTGTGTAAAATATTATAATACACAAAATCCTTTTATCGTCTGAAACGTTTTTAAATTAAAATGAAAACATCAAATAAAGCAAACGATTTTTAAAAAATGCTGAAAACTAATTTTCTCCTTAATATTTGTTATACAAGTACTTCAATTTTTTTTCGCGAATACTGAAGTATGAGAAAGTTTTTAATGGACTTTTTGGGGCAATACTTTTTGATTAATAAAAAACATGAATATAAACCAAATCAAAAGTTTTCTGGTATAAATTGTGCTTTTAAACTTTTGTTTTAGTGTTTACCAGAATTTTGTTAATGTTTTTGGCAACAGTTCTTCGTATGTGCATTTTTGTTTATCAACACTAAAAGAAAATAATGTTACAGATTGTGTATAAAATTAATTTTGAAAAATTTATTAAAATGAGAGAAAAAATTGCATGGAAATTAAATTAGTGTTACTGAAAAGCTAATTTTTTAAAAAAAATATGGTGTAAAATTAGTTTTTGTTAGATAACATTTTCGGAAGATATTGCCGAAAAACGCCAAAATTTTGCTAAATTTTTAATTAACTTTTGGACTTTGAAAAGTTGACATTGACCTTTATCTTGTTTTGAAGACTTCATGTGTGTGTGCGGACTCTGCATAAAAATATGCACAATAAACATTCAAAACCACAGCCTCCCAAATACAAAGATTAAGGCTACAAAAACTTTCATTAATCCGATGCTTGCTTATAAACGACATTTCTGGAGCGTACTGTTGTCAAACATCTGTTTCATTCGCTTACAAAAGCTTTACTATCTTTGCCTTTGTTGGAATTTGAGCGATTGACTTATGTTTTCTTTTAGGCATCGTTAAAACACAACTCCAAATCTCGTAATACTCAAAATTGAATTAAAATGTTAGTTATTTATTATTTCCTAGAAAACACAGGTAAAGATGACAGGCGATATTAACTGAAGCGATTTTTTAATATCTTAATATAAATAAAAGTCATTGTGGGTATGTATGTATGTTTGTATATATTTGTATGTATGTTTGTATTTATGTTCCACATCTTCTCCTAAACCACGGCACTGATTTCAACCAAACTTTGCACACTTATTAATTAAGACAAGGGGAAGATTACTGTCAACTTTTTAAAGCGCAAAAGTTAATTAAACAGTCAGTTAATTAAAAAGTAACCGAAACCGTTTTTCCGCTGTAAGTTCGGAAAAAATTATCCCCCGAAAATTATTTTTATACCATCTTAAAGTTCAAACTTTTACCTTTTTAATGATATCAATTTTATATCTGTGACATTTTTACTTCAAGTTTTATTAATTTTTCAAAACTTAATAAAAAAGTTTACACGCAGACAACTTTAAAATAAATAAAATTTAATGTTACTAGAGTTGGTACTGATGAGTTGCTAGGCAACGGTGTAATTACTTTGCCACTATTTTTTCTGTTGATTTTTTGTCAAATATCGTTTGGCAATGTTTTCATTGGTTCTTAAAAAATTCTAAAGCTTATTTAATTAGATTAAAAAGCAGCAGTTCATATCATTTACCTGTCATTTTTACCTGCGTTTCCTAAGAAATAATAAATCCTTAACAATGTACTAAATGATAAAGCGTGTCTGTGTGTCTATTTGTTACGCTTTCACGGCCAAACTACACGTGGAATAACTTATTTTGAATGTCAAACATCACGTGATCATAAAGAAAGCCGCGATTATGTGACTTTCTGAGAAAATAAACAAATTATTTATGGAATAATAACTGAAATTACTCAACTCGACACTTGATTTTCATTTTTCGAGTTTGCAATCTGTTTAATTTTAGTTATTTACATTTTTATCTTTTCCATATCAGATTTTATTCAAGATGCTGTCGACAAATAGACGCCGGGACAGAAATCTATTGATAGATATGATATAGCTGCAAGAGTTTTTAGATCAAAATTACGAAAACTAATGTTAATTATAACTAAAGGAAAATATGCGAAGATATATTATTTTTTTTATGTATTCTTTTGAATGGTAGAAGTGGGTGACATATAGCATGATGGATGGTATATGCCACAGATGGTATAAGGGCTTGATGATACCATTGAGTACAATGACGTAATTTACAGTAACGAAGAACATATGAGGAATAGAGAATGATTGTTGAATTGGTAATTTTGGCACTGATTAATGAAAGTTTAGGTTAGATAAATAAAATAAAAATGTCACAAATGGGGGGAGATATTACAGAATATCTACCTGTAGATATGCTAATGGGCAGTAACAAGTAACATCAACTTCTTCATATAACAGATAACAAGTTCTTCAACTCCTTAGAATTGTCAGGGGTACCTTCCGACAAGCTGAGATTAAAAGTCAGTGTGCCAGTACTATTGAAATGTAACCTCGACGTACCGAGACTACGCACGGTTACAAATTGCACACATAGGTCCAAACGTCGTGCGAGTGTTTAAAGACGAGAGAGTGTTTTAATTTCACGCATTCCAATAATACCGAAGGATTTACCATCCGAGTTCAAAAGATAACAATTCCTTTTAAAATTAGCACTTGCCAGGCTCAGGGCCAGACACTCAAAGGGGCAGGCGTACATTTGGAAAAACTATACTTTCCCCATGGGCAACTATATGTGGCGTGTTCACGTGTGTCTAGACCATAAAACCTCTACATCCGTGCAAAAAACGTAAAACAAAAAACGTAGCATACAAAAGTATGCTAGCATAGATAAACAAATTACCTAACTGTATAACAGCATACACTCCTGTTAGTCGTCCAATTATGTATTATCAACCATCAAAACATTTAATTTCCCCTTTCAACATGTAATGAAACATTTACATTCGTGAATTTAAAAAAATTAATAATTCACATTCTTCGCGCACGAAGTCGCGGGTAACAGCTAGTAATTAAATAAGCTTTAGAATTCTTTTAAAACCAAGGGACACATCGCCAAACGATATTTGAAATAAAATAAACAGAAACATCAGAAAATAATGGTAAAGCAATTACAGCGTTGCCTAGCAACGGAGTATCATTAAATTTACTTTATTTCAGAATCGTCTGCGTGTAATCAAATATTTATTAAATTTTGAAAAATTAATAAAAATTAAAGAAAAAATGTCACAGATAGAAACTTGGTATCACTGTAAAGGCAAAAGTTTGAACTTTAAAATGGTATAAAAATTTTTGGGGGGGATAATTTTCTCCGAACTTACAGCGGAAAAACGGTTTCGGTTTATTTCTAATTAACTGACTCTTTAATTAACTTTTACGCTTTGAAAAGTTGGCAGATATCTTCCCCTCGTCTTAAATAATAAGTATACAAAGTTCGGTTGAAATTGATGCAGTGGTTTAGGAGAAGATGTGGAACATACACGCATACATACATACCTACAATGACTTTTTTTATATTAAGATTTGAAAAAATAAAAAACATAGATTATTACATTTTGTGTAAACAGAGCAAATAAATTTTCTCTGAATGCACTAAAATAAAAGTAATCTTCGAACAACAAAACTTTCCTATATAAAAGAAATCAACACCACCTATCTCATTTTTTTTAAATTTCAAAGAGGAAGAGAAAACTGAATTTTTCTCAACCAATAACAAATATTTCTGAATTTTTTAACACCTGATATGAATATGAGACCGCGTGTTCCTACCAGATGGGAAAAAAATCCAAGCATATTCGATATTGGTCGCAAAAAATTCAGTTTTTTCTTCCTCTTCGAAATTTCGATGCTAATTGCCGGATTATGAACATCCTTGAATGAACGTATTTCTCAAGAAAATCTTGATTGTTAGTAGGTCTCAAAGAATAAGACTTAGATCATTATCCTTCCCATCCGTAATTAGGACTTCAATTCGTTTATGCAAAGGTTTCGAGAAATAAATGCACATTCTCTGAAAAAGTAAGTTTTAAAAATCATGAACAAAATGTGATCTTGGATTTTAGAAATTCAATTGCTACAAGTGGTTTCATAACTGATTTCTTCACAAGATTAGTGCATTAAAGAGCATAGATATTTTCAATTGCAGTCATATCTTAATAACGCTGTTTACACCTGTTATCAACAGAACTTGCTTAACAGTTGAACGATAATTCTTATGCAGTGAAACTACTTCAGTATGTAGCCATGTCTTGTAATGATTCATTACAAATAATTTCAATGCAGAAAATTGATATTCGATATTTTTTCGCTTAAAACCATAAAATAAATACTATTATTAATTAAGGTTATAAATTCAATTCATTGTGACTTAATTAGAAATCAAAATTATACGTCACGATATTCGAAACTAGCAGAATTTCTTTCGAAAGAACATTAAAATTTCAATATATTCCCTCGCAAATTATCTTATAAAGGAAAGGAAAACCAAAAAGGCTGTTACAATAAAAAAATCATTCTAATTTCTATCTACCATAATACCGATCGAAAAAATTCTCAACATATCCATTATTGAGAATTACATTTTATTGTTACATGTTCTTTGATAAAAATTCAATGTAGAAGTATGTATATATGCCTACTCTAAACATGATTAATCAAAATGACGTAATTATCATTGTGTTGTTTGTTCAACTATTTAAAAGAAAATAGGGATTTTAATAATTTTCAAATATTTTATTTCTGTTAACATTGTTTTAAATTATAAGCCTAATAATATAATAAAATAAACATAATGAATTAAAAGTTTACCTATACCATTATACACGGTGGTCATAAATTATTGGACATATTTCAAAAATTAATTAAAAAAACTCGTAATTTTACAACTGTGTTTTTTTAAATGAGAGAGCAAATAGAAAAGTTTTTTCAGATAGGTGGTGTACCATTACGACGTTCTAAATTTGCTACAGCAAGAGATTTCCATTCGCAATGGCTACCGATCAACAGATGTCGATGGACGTTTTATAGATTCCATTTTTAGTTTTTCTTGGATAACTCGAAAGCTATTCAGTTTTCGAACTACAATTGATTTAACAAATTAAAGAGTGTAAAATTCCCTACAGATACATGCTTTTATTCTTCTTCTAGCTTAAACAGTTTCGCAGATAATAGATTTCAAAAATGGGAGATGTCCAATACGACCACCTAGACCACCGTAACGGCGCGTTACCTACCTGGAAAAAAACTTTTAAAATGCGCTCTCGTTTTTAAAAAACCGTAGTTGTAACATTATTACTTTTTTTATTAATTTTTGAAATGCGTCCAATAATTTATAACCACCCTGTATTGTACGACGAAAGTAAGTACAGGAGAACCCCGCTAATCCGAACTAATTGGGACCGGTGCCTGTTCGGATTACAAAAAATTCGGATTACTCGAAATTCCGATAAAATAGAAAATAAAAAGTTGTGTGCTACAAAAATGTAAGTTTATAAGTACTCAGTACTACTACCTCTTGAATTCTTTTATTCAAAAGCAATAGAAAGAGAATATGTCTCCCTTTTCATTAGAATAATGGATGTGCTCTTGAAGATACCTTATCTTACGGCGAATTGCATTAGTTTCTTCAATGTGTACAAAATTATGCATGCTGAAAAAGTACTTTTTTGTTTTTGGTATGTATATTTAAATCTTTTCAGGTAATCTTTTCAATTACATATAATTTTCGAAAATAAAATAGGTTCGTATTAACCGGAATTACGGATTAGCAGGGTTCCGATTAGCGGGGTTCTACTGTGATATAAATCATTTCAAACGAACATTCGTTTTGGAGCAGTCCATTGAACGACGTACTGAAAAAGTTTCATCGTGTTATTTATAATTACACTTTCGACATAATTTTACTTGACCGGCAGTTAAGTGACAACATGGAAAAGTGACCACTTTTACGTGACCGGCGTAGTATGTGTTAAACCTCAAGTGCCAAGGAACTCGCGTGATGCTTTCATCTCTTAAGAAATGAATTATTTTCATTGAGGCACGAAGCTTGTCAATGTCACCATGAGTACAAATACTATTAGTACCATTTTTTTTAACAGCGCATCAACAAGTGAGTATCTGCAACAATGCAGATTTAACAATGGAGATAAGAAATAGAAAAAAATACATTGAACATATGTAATTTCTTTTTCTTAGTTGATGAGCTTGCCAGAAGGTCGAGTCGCTTTGTGCAGCTCTACGTAATGTCTTTACCGTTTTAAATCCTTAATGACAGTCAGGTTTTTTGTCTTTCTACAACATGATGTTTCTTTGTGAGCGATACGTCTAGTAAACTTAAAGTAACCGAATTAAAATCAACCTTCATTTTAATTTTTGAATTAAGTAATCGGGCAGCTCACAAAACTTCATAGACTGTATTGTTTACGGCAGTAACTGAAAAATAAGAAAACAGTCTTTAAAAAATTATCTTTGGAAAGACGTTTTACTGCTGATAGTTTTGAATCCCCATTTTAAGATGCTCGCAAGACAATGGGATTTTTCCCCAGTGGTCTCTCATTAGACATAAAAATTTACAGGTGATGGAATACCTATAGCACAGGATGATAGAAACGGAAGAGAATGATAAAATTTATAGGCGTACTCGCTCTTGTAACGCTAACCATAACTGACTGTGACTGACGTCAGAGACAGCGCCCTCTAAAGCTTTGAACTTCAGTAGAGGCCAGATGATGGAA
>BGPR01045694.1:0-12251 GCA_013235015.1 Araneus ventricosus | reverse complement strand
TAGGTAATTCATGCAATACCTAGTTATTCTATGAAATAACCAATTCTGCGCTTTAAATGTAACATATATAAAATATTCGTAATTTCACCAAATTTAGCAAATTTAATTAAAATTTATAGTAAAAAAAGAGCGAAACATAAAGTAAACATAATGCTTTATCAAAAGTAATAGACATAACACACGTCTTAAATCTTACTAACATGTAACGGAGACGTATTTCCACGTCTTTCAATAATGGGTATTCTTCTATAAAGTTCGGCAAGAAATCAGTCACACTGCTATTTGTCTGGTGAAGCATTCGGAAAAGGAATAATGGTAATAATTTACGGCTGACCGCGGGGAATGCTATTTACCTAATAAATTTGGCATTCGTTCTGAGCCCGTGGGCCGTAAAGTGGCATTAATGGTCAATAACGCGAAATTTGTGAATTGTGCCCTTCACACAGGGGAAACAACGTCGGTATCCTCTCTAGCTGAGATTACTTTGGAATTCGTCTCGCCATGTAACAATTTTAATGGTTTTGAAGGTAATTATTTGCAACTAAGGCAAGAATTAATCGGATTTCTAAATTGCTGCTTACATAATAAACTGATAAAATTATCGCTTTATATACTTTTTGAAAAGGAATACTATAACTGAAATAAATGTGTTAGAATTTCCTACCAGGCGTTGTTACGATTCTGTTTGAAGATTTATTGGTTAAATGTAAGTAAATTAATTAAATAATTGAACAAATTTACCCTTTTCATCCTGACATTGCAAAAAAACTACATTCTATTCAAACTTGAAAATAAAAGGGGTTGGTTATCGATCAAAATCTAGATAAGTGCTGACGTCGATTGAATCTAAAAGAAACGGATACTCAAGAATAATTTATTGTAAAATATATTTTGAATAAATAATTCCTGTGAGTTTATGATGCTTTTTCAAAAGCAATCCTAAAAAAGGATTCTAGGCATTAACGGGTCAAATTAATATTGTTAAGGAAAATTGACCATATAAAGCAATCAAACATCATCGTGTGACTTCCATTTTCGTGGCCTGTAAGAACGTGTAGTCTGATAAGTCGTGCAACAATCAAACCGAAGAATGTTGAATTAAAAGAGCGGTCTGTGATTATAACTCTTGTTGAATTCCAGATAAAAAAAGGACACTGAAAAGCATCTGAAGGAATGGAAACGATAAAGTTCAAAGACAACTTGCCAATAAATAAAAAAATGGCATAAAGAGTAAGTTCATCTACAATTCTTCTAGGTTTAAATTAAATAAACAACATATTTGTAATAGATTTTTTTTACTTTTAAAAACTGATTTTATTCAATAAATTATTTTACCTCTCACCTCTAAATAAGTCAATGAGTTAAAATAATGCCTTATATAAAATAGCATTTATTTGTTAAAGACAGACTGATTTACGAGTATTCTTATCTTCTTCTAACATCAAACATGGAAAACAGATACTGAATTTAAATTAGATGTCAGTCAAGTTGTCATAATTTAATCACAAAGCAATAGATTAATCGAAAAAAAGTCGTAGGAGTTTAACCAACTTTCTTGCTAAAAAATGTATGATGAACATTTGATTTCAGGTTTCAGATGGCAAAGAGAGTTTTAGAAGAGTGGGACATATTCAAAATCTATTTAATACGTTTTTATGCTCACAAAGTGCGCATTTTACTTCTTTCCGAAAATATCCCTTTGAATGAATTTTTCATATTGAAATTTCCGATCGATGTATTATATTGTGACGAGTTTTATTGTTTTATAAAAGTAAATCAAACAGTTTGCAGAAAAACACTGCATTAAAAGGAAAATAAGGTCTACACATTATATTTACTGAATTTGAGTTTACTTGCACAAACATTTATGGTTTGTAACGATTATAAGTAAAAATTTATATTATTGACATGCTAAAAGAGTTTTATGAATATTATTAAATACTTTTACTTTGTTAGCCTTTTTTTATTTGTAATAAATAATTTGAAATTTACAAAAAAATTATATGCTATTTTGTTAACACAATTTGAAAAGTTACAAAAATATATGAATACTATTATTTTTAAGTAATTGTATACTTAATATTTGCAATTAGATACGATAAGATATGCCATTTTTAATTTGTATTAAATTCATGGAGATTTCACTCTTGAAATGTCAATAAACTATCAAATGCATAAAAACTTTTAAAATACATCGATCTC
Organism: Araneus ventricosus; assembly: GCA_013235015.1. Classification (NCBI taxonomy): domain Eukaryota; kingdom Metazoa; phylum Arthropoda; class Arachnida; order Araneae; family Araneidae; genus Araneus; species Araneus ventricosus. Next base: position 10,049 of record BGPR01045694.1, on the reverse strand, counting down.
ATAAAAATTGCTAGAAAATTCTCTGGAAAGTTTCAAGTAATTTTGTATCAAACTGAATAACTCCAATATTGATTGAATAGTGAAAAACAATATAGATATTATCCCACAAATTAATTATGAGATGACAAAAAAACCCTTTTTCTTGTATTCTAGAACATTTTAATTTGTGACTGTTTCAAAAAGTACTACTGACCAACTGGTACTAATTCTTCCATATTTGTTTCCTATTAACACAAGATGTTGTACAATATCGTCACGACATCTTAGAGATATTGTGCTGCATTCATAATGTCGTAAAACATCGTGGAAGTATCGCACAATATCTCGGGTTCATGGGGATGGCTTTGCAGTAATTAAAATCGAATTTAAATCAAACAGGATAATCTGAAACACAGTTTCTTTATTTAAAAAAAATTAATGCAGCACTTTATCATCCATAATTACAATAACAATGTAATAAAATATCAAACTTTAAAAACAGTACAAAGAGCGGCTCACGTATTTCATGAATTTGATAAAATATATGAGTTGAAGTTTAGTCCCAAAGGGATAAAGAAGATAAATTTATTTACTTGATGAAGCTGGGAAAGATGTGAGCATAAATCCTTGAATAATGACTTTTTCAAACAATTTTGAAAACTGTTAGGGAGAGGTTAACATTTTAGAGAAAGTAACCTTTCTGTAAAGGGCATACTTTCTCTTTTATCATAATGATCATAGACTATGAATATATACATAATCATAGAATATAAATGTATCATTTTATAATTCTTATTCTTATAGCATATTCTAATGGAGAATTGTTTCATTCAGCAGCTTTTGCCAGAGCATGGAAAGATGGAATTTTCATCAGAATTACATATAACCTCGACAACAGGCGCATTATTATGGAATCTGGTGAAATTTTCATCAGTAATCTTACATGCACTGTGAGTGTTCCAAAGTTCTCGTTAAGAACGTGAATATATCACATTCTTAACAAGAATTTATTTTGGAGCGTTCAATGAGTTTCATGTCAGAAAATGATTCAGCATGATTTACTAGCTTAATGAAACTACTAATATATTTCAAATATTAACAATTTTATCTCTTCTTTGAAAAAATTATGTTTAATGAAATTTAATTATGTCGTATCGAATGCTGTTTAAAGAATAACGTTTTGGTAATATATATAAAATGACATTTAATCGTAAATTCTATTACAGTAATGTCTATAATATCTATTCTGATTCGAAATTTTCAAAAATCAATTAATGTTGATCCAATGGTATCTTGTATAATTTTGAATAGCCTTTTGTGTAACTTGAATTCAAGATTATCAAATAAATTACGCTCATGAACAATCTTTTCCCATTTTCGGTCGCATGAAATTTTTCAACTGATTAAGATATTTTCTACTGATTTCCATTTTTAAATCTGAAATCCATTTCTCTCTTCAAGCTCCGTTTCGTTTTGGAGTTTGATACTATATACTGTTATTATCCAAAAATTCCAGGGTCATCGGCAAAAGAATCACTCTAGATGAATCGCTTACTCTGGTGGTTCGAAATTCCCATAGTTAGGCTGGAACTCACAGATCATATAACAACGTTTACTGCCTAATCTATAAAAAGGTATCGACAAAAAAGTATTGGTACGTTCTTTTTTTTCTGGATAGCAGTAAGCGAAGTCTATAACGTGAACTACTGCATAGTGGTTATGTCTACAGGTTGATTTTATATTGATGAAAAGATGAATTGGGACGCCCACCTTAAAGCACAATCTACAAGAACGAATCAACTTTATCAAAATCTTCTTAAAATAGCTGAGATATCCTAGGGAGTTTCCCTGAAACATTGAAGGACTCTTTATTAAACAGTAATAAAACGGATCGGACATGGGCAATCGCTTGGTATTAGAATCTACAATCCGAATAGCAAGAAAACTCTCACCAATTCAACGTCCGTTCCTCCTGGTAATCTCAGGCGCCTACAGGACAACCTCCACGGCAGCTCTGTAGGTCATACTGGGTATACCTCCTCTTCATCTACAATTACAAAGAGAAGCTCAGCACTCTACAGTATCAAATCAGCAGCAAACTCAAAGAGTCACAATTCAATTGCCCGTAATGTCTTCAAGTTACTCCATAGTCATCCTCACATCAGGGTGTCGTGGATGAAAGCCCATTCAGGTTACATAGGGAACGAAGAAGCATATAGACTGGAGGCAGCAGGAACGGAAAATTTTCCTGAAACACCACTCGAGTTTCCAAAATCTTTTTTCAAAACATTCTTACGTCAGAAGATGTTGGCCACCTGGCAAATGACTTGGGATGATGGAGATACTGGGAGGCTCATTCAGAACATAATTCCCAAAGTTAGCTTGCAACCAATCAACTGGACATGCACCAAAGTTTTGTTTTTCACAGGACATGGGCCTTTTCCTTCGTTTCGCCAAAGATTCAACCTTGCCGAAACCTCATTCTGTTCTTGTGGGGGAATCGGCATACCAATCCATTATGCTACGGTTTGCCTCCTCATAACCTCCTACCGTATGGCACCACCTAGCCAACAACATCATCCAGTATGGTTCCGCAGCGTAGCCAAAAATTCAACGGCAAGAAGGAAGATCCATAATTTGCTCCACTTTCTCCAAAGAGAAACCAGTCTTTTTCGTCCAGATCCCAATTAATTGTTTTTTCTTTCCTTCAATAATCTTCTCAGTTGAGTCCAATGCTATCGCCCCATTCCCACAATCTTGGTTTAACATTTTCACAAGTAGCAACATCTGTAACCTAACATCCCCTTACTCCTGCGATGAGGAAATTTTACCCTCTCATACCAATTGAGGCGGTCCCGGGCTGTCTAAAAATTTCCCCTTAACAGCGACGAAGGCTGGTCAGAGGCGGTTGGTTTCTTTTGAAGAAAGGTGAGGTTCTAAAATCGCTTAGGATATAAGTGCGGTAGGTGGTCCAATTATCCTTGCCAACCACAGCCCATTTGAGTGAGCCTTAAGTGAAATTTACAGCAGGAGATTGGGTGGTGGGGAAAATGTCTCCCCAGGTTTGTAGAGTCCAATTCATGCTTTTTTCTCCCAAAAAGTCCAGGTTTTAAAGGAGCTAGAAGAAAAAAGTCTCCTCGGGATTTAAGAGTTTAAACCAACCAAACTTCTTCAACTGTCCATCCTGCGTCTTCATCTCTCCATCCATTTCTTTGGAGATGGAAGCGACCCCTCTTCAGCCCATCATCCCCTAATAAACTGAAAACTGCTTTAGTCGTTCTTTCAGGACTTTCTTCCGAGATCCACTGTGTTTCTCCTTCTTCAAATAGAGTTATATCAGCTAACTCTTCTTCAAAATCGAACTTTTTAAAAGTCTGTGCAGCCCATGTCTCTGTTTTTGTGTACATTTTTATATTATTTTTATTATTGTATTAATTTGTTTTTCATCTTTTTCCTTTCATTTTTTTTGTTTTTGAATGTATTTTTTTACTCTTCGTATAGATTTTTCATTGCATTTAGTTTTTCATTATTGTCCAGTTATTTCATGTATAATTGTGTAATTTTGTGTTTTTTCAATATTTTTTTACTCTGTGCTACCAAATCTTTTTATAATGTATAGCACAATAGCAATCCTTCCTAATGCAATAGCTCCTGTAAACATTTGTAAACTTGTTGCGGTTTTAATTAGACATAGGTGTAGAGAATTGTCAAGTTTTAAGAGAAGTCACAACCTCGGGTGTTGTGATTCCACTTCTTGACGGCGACACTGCTTAAATAACCTTATGGTTATAGTTGCAGGGGCATGGGGTGGTGTTATGTTATGTCTACGGGTAGGTACCGGTTGACCAATCAGTACATATAGAGAAACGCATGAGGGCATAAAATTAACATATACTTTATGAAATATCACAAGCATAACTGAATCGTCTGTGTGGACCTGAAAATGGTTGACTTCCTCCTTGGCCAAAAGAAAGGATTCACAAAATATCCATGCTTTCAACACTTTAACACCAAATCACGCCGCCTTCTCTAGAGCTCATATAGCTCCTATACTGGTTGATATAGATATAGGTGGACTTTATTGAGTTGTAAAAAAATTACAGCAAAAGAAGAATGACAAACGCAGAATTTACAAAGCTGGTGTTAACACATAGAATTGACAACAAAATAAAGGAATATATACAATATCTTGAATAACACGGTGTGAATGAAAGAAAAATGATGTAGATGATGACAAAAAACATGAGGAAGCTTACATCAATGCACAGGTTTTGAGTAATGTATTAGAGATGGGGAGCCATTGCGTGTTAATTATGGAATACAAGGAATAGGAAGATTACTATTAGAGATTCATGAGAAAGAAAGGACTTAGCATATTCAATGTATTGAATGTGGGATAAGCTAGAGTTATTGTACAAAGGTAGGTGAGTACTTATTCCAGTCGCATTATGTTTTGATTGTCTATTATGAATTTAATCATGCTGATTATTCTTTTTCTTGAATTCGGATTCTCTAGGACTCTTTGGGACCACAGACTTTCCAGTGAAGTAGAAGGTTTCCTAATATGCAAAGAGAGAGTCAATAGGCAGGATGTCGCATAGTGGATGGGATCGCCGACTTCTCCGAAGGCACAAGAGTCACTATCATATAGATGGAAACGGTTAAGGAATGAAGGGAATGGACCGTGTCCTGTGACAAACAGAATTTCTTCACGTGTCCAAAAAACTGGTTTTAGGTTAACTGTTTTGAGCAGAACGTCCAGTGTTTCCATTATCCCAAATATTTTGCCATTTTTTAAAGCAATTCTTGTAAATGTTGTTTAAGTTCGCATCGAGGGTTTAGAGCTTTCATTACATCGTCTTATGTGATGGCCTTTTTGGCGAGAGTATCGGCTTTGTCATTACCCCAATAGCCAGCATGGACTTTGATCCATCTAACCAGAATATTTCGATTCTATGTGAGAAGGCACTGAATATCTCGGACAAGTTGATGAGGGGTATGTGGATCAAGCACTGCCATTACACTCGAAAGGCTGTCTGTCCAAATTTTAGTTATTTCGTTCCCTTGACTTGCTTCGATGATCGCTTCTTTCAGTCCCATTAACTCGGCCTGAAGCACTGTGTGAAGCTTCTTGTTGAGCTTTAAGATGTAATGGCATGATGGCTGTTATAGTTTGCAAAGCTGCCGTTGGAGTGGTTCTGTAAGATCCGGTAATGTAAAGGAGGAAGATCCTCTGTATTGAAGAATTCTTTTCCAATCTGGGAGAAACAGAGAGGGACCGAGCACTAGTCCCATAAAGGAGCATCCTCTCTGTAACTGTTTGGTAGAGTATCCTTTTGTATTTTTGTTTTAAGTCATCTTGGTCCTGCTATAAGGCAGAGTTGTTGGTAAATATCCATGCTATCTTTGAATGTGGAACAGTCGAGCTGGAGGGAAATACTGGACCCAGAAGGAGATGTATGTTCGTTAAACTATAGATTCAGGCATGCCAGACATTATGAGTGAATCCAATTGTCAGCCAAGAGATGAGCATTGTTCTTCTACTTCATATCTATCTTGGCTGGATGAATTTTTTTGTTAAGGCTTGAAGATTATTGTGATTATTTTCAATATGCAGTTTTATCTTTTCCTTCTTTGTCGTTTGAGAAGATAAAACAGGTGCGTTCAATAAAACCTTAAATTTTCGCCCTTGTGTTTACGCCTTGAATTTTTCAGGAATATAAATGAAAAGTAGAAGTCTGCGTCGCTGTCTTTCAAGGCCATTATGCAATATTTTCTTCATAACCAAAAGGAAGATAACTGGGTTTTTTTTGTGAACTCGATTGCAACCTGTGATTGTGGAAAGCCATTGGAACAAACATTTGATTGAGGACAACTATTAGAGATTGCCCTCAAAAAGTCTGTAAATGAAATAGTCACGTGCAAATCCTTGTATACATAGTACCAATCGCTTTGCAGTGGTGAATTTTTGTATATTTCATGCATGTATGCTACATACATATGCTACATATAATAAGATTAATATTTGTTACGAACTCCCCCACAAAAGTAAGGGAGGTCAGTCCGTTGAACCCTGTGAGGCCTGGCCGGATGGGGGAGGACCCTCCTTCGACCTTTAACCTTTTCTTGCAAGTGAGTTGCTTGCTGTGAGCGAGAAAGGTTAGTTCTATCAGCGACGCTCCCACTGTGAGGTGTCACGCATTTTTTAGGACACATGCTTGTGGAGCTGAAGAAAGAAACTCATGTGCACTCCGTTGAATGCCGACGAGAGGCACATTATAGTAATAGGTATATTTAGGAATGTTTGATGTACCATTATCTGCTGCTAGTATGTATACAACATGATCTCCAGGTCGACAAGGAAATAAAGATGTTGAAAATACTAGATGTCATCATTTGGAACGTAGATAAGTACTTTATCAATTATTACATTTTATAAGTCAAAATTATTTAAAAATTCTCCTGATAATCTTGTGTGAAATATTCACTTTTCCACAAAGTGGCGAGCCAGCCAGGATATAGTTTTTGAGTTTTTTAGTCTATCTGAGTATTTTACAAGTGATATAATACTGCAGTTATAGAATTATAGAAGAAATAATTTTCTGCATTGTATCTTGTGCATGATTAATTATTAAATGAAGAAATTTTAAGAAGATATTTAGTCAATGAATTTGATATGCTTATTGAAGAAACTATATCCTTGTGTACTTTTGAATTTTTTGAGAAGCATAGTTATATAAGATTATATTAAGAAAATGCCTTTATATTGAATAATTATGAATACGAAGATAGTATAACACATTGTGTGTATATAGATTGTGTTTTTATGAATATATTGATTTTGAGTTTATGTATAAATATTGAGTTATTTTAAGGAAAGGCATTATTATATTGAATTATTTTGAAGATATGAATTTGAAACAAAGTATTGAGCATTATTTTGAAATTGTATTTTTATAAGTATATATCTAATTTGAAATGATATCCCTAGTAGCATGAACTCATCGTTTTTTGCCTGGCCTTTCATCGAATTCATCGGAAACTGATCCAGTATCTTTGAGACCATATCGTTTAGATCAGTATCCGAGAACCGGTTTCAGTTTTGGTCAATTTCATCGGAAAATGATATGTTTATGAGCAGTATTTCCGATGAAAATTTGCCGATCGGAAATTCACGGCATATAGATATCGTTCCGATATCGGATAATGCATGAAATCACTGTTAGTCGAATTTGATTGGTCAACGATCCTGTGATGTGTCGTTCGAGAGTATTTTCCACTTAAACTTCAATGGCTGCCACTACTCGACCTGACTGCTAGATTTGACCATCTTTCATTTGGAAAAAATGTAAGTATCTATTTTATTCTTAATTATCTGTATTAATTTTATTACTTACGGTATGTTTAGTAAATAAATAAAATTATTATAACGCATTTTTGAAAGTTAGATATACTAAAGTTCCTATTCAGCAGCTACAGTAGGTATAACATTAATACAAAACCGATGATTGAATAATTATCATTCTCAGTGCAAAACAATATATTCATGCTAGAATAATTACTTACTCTCCGTGTATAAAGAAGTTTGCACACGCATGCATAAAAAAAAATTCGTGGTAATTTTCGACAATGTAAACAATTGTTCTCGTACAATTTTCTCCTCTCCGCTCGAATGTAAACAAACGTTCTCGCAGTCTTATCCAGTTCATCTTTCTCTGCCAGTCAATTCCAGAAGTTTTCAGTGCCTATCAGTTGTGGGTAACAATATAATAACTGTTAATTTCTGTTTATCTTATAAATTAAGATTTTTTTTCCCCTCGAAATTGGCCATTTTCAATTTTTTCAAAATTCAGTTTTTCTAAGCAAGTTTTGTTGTTTTTCTAAGTTGTTTGGGGCAATTTCTCTTCCAAAATTATGTGTATAACATTAAAACTGTTTTTAAAAGCTTCGCCTTGTTCATACGAACAAGAATATATAACATATATGTGAAATTTTCTCTTACCCAATAATTAAAGTATCTGTTCGTTCACATGCAACTTACAGAGAGATCATTCAACCAAATGAATAAATTTTGCTTTTTTCCATTTTCTTCTTATGTACACACTGTTAGCTTGTCATTTAGTTCATATCAGTTGTGGGTAACAATATTTTAGCTGATTATTTCTGTTTATCTAACAAATTAAGATTTTTTTTCCCCTCGAAATTGGCCATTTTCAATTTTTTCAAAATCTAGTTGTTTTTTCTAAGTTTTTTGCAAATTTCTCTTCCAGCATTATGTGTATAACATTAAAACTGTTTTTAAAAGCTTCACCTTGTTCATACGAAGAAGAATATATAACATATATGTGAAATTTTCTCTTACTCAAAAATTAAAGTATCTGTTCACATGTGATTTACAGAAAGATCATTCAACCAGATGAATGAATTTTGCTTTTTTCCATTTTCTTCTTATATACACACTGTTAGCTTCTAATTTAAGGTAAGTGCTCCAGTAGTGGGCCACTTAAGGGTATTTCCTCAATTATTATCTAAACTTTTGAGAAGTTTCACTAATCTATATTTTTTTATGGTTGTTCAAACTTTTATCTAAAATAATAATCACCTGAAATATCAAAATAATTGTAATATAATTTTTAAAAAATTAAAAACTTAGATCACTCCTATGCACCAGAAGTGGGCATAGCAAACTTTTGATGTACCAGTAGTGGGCATACCAAAAGTGGGCCACCCATATTTGTCAATTATGCCAAATAAAAAAAATAAAATTATTATATATAGTAATAATAACAATACATTAACATTATACACTATAAAAATGCAATAAAAATGGCTTGATATAGGTGAAATCTTTTATTTACTGATTCTAGTCACACGAGATTTACATTTTTTCTCGAACAGCCAATTTTTTATTAAAAGTATATTCTAATTATCGATCTTTCATTTTAAGTTCTGTTTGGGGCATTATGGATATTAAATTGTAATATTTTATGTTGAATAAATCTTTTTTTTCTTTTATTATCTTGCCTCTGCATCCAGAAAAGAGCCCTTTTAAATGGTGATGGAATATTTTTCGATGGTCAAGCAATACGATAGTTATTATTGTCTGCCTCGTTACAGCGCCCAACTAGTTCTTGAATATCAGTCTTTTTTCTCAACAGTACTATAAAATAGTTATTATTTAAGTAATTGGTTAGAATGTTCCATTAGTGTACCAGTAGTAGGCCATTAGTGTACCAAAAGTGGGCCCAGTACTGGTTCTGATAAAAATAAAGCAAATCTAATTAAATAAAAAGACTTTACAAGATATAACCTTCTTATTAAACATCACAAAGCAGTTTATTCGAGAGCAAGCATGTGCTCCAGTACTGGTCCCCCTAGGCCCACTACTGGAGCATTTAGTAAAATATTGATCCAAAAGTGGGCCACCCTTCACTATCCATAAATTATCAATATTATTTAATTTAAAGATAGTTTATAATACATTTATTATATAATCAAATAATATCAATAACAATTCATTCTAAAAACAAACAGAATGTATGCTAAAAAAAAGTTGAATGAAGAGTTACCTCTTAAGGAAATCACTAAGAATAAGCTAAAAATGCTTCTCTCAGAGACCAACCTCAGCAACAAACTTTCTAGCTCCAAACTAAACAGGAAATAAAGGCTGTGCCTTTGGTATTTAGTTGATAAGGGTTTCAGCCTACCAGAGGCAGATCTCTTATTTCATTGCAGTGTTGGAATTTCTTGTTTTACAACTTAAAAATTCAAGTGACCCACTACTGGAGCACTTACCTTAGTGCATATCAGTTGTGGGTAACAATATTTTAACTGATTATTTCTGTTTATCTAACAAATTAAGATTTTTTCCCCCTCGAAATTGTCCATTTTCAATTTTTTCAAAATCTAGTTGTTTTTTCTAAGTTTGGGGGCAATATCTCTTCCAATATTGTGTTAATAGCAATAGGTTTAAATTTATTTAAGGAGGATGCTGTATTTTTAAATACTATTAAAGTATCTCATGAAATCATCAAAATTTTAAATTAAAGAACAGTATCAAATCATGCATT
>BGPR01045693.1:0-12251 GCA_013235015.1 Araneus ventricosus | reverse complement strand
TAATGCAGTAGATTTATTACTTTCTGAGTTTGCTGCTTTTATTGCTGATAAGTTGCTTTATTTTATATTCTTTTTATTAAATAAAAAAATCTTTCCTTATAAATTAGGTATTAAAAAGACTAGTTGTAATTCAATTAATCGCAAAGAGTTTAATCTCGAGTCAACTATCGTGAGATATAATGAATGGTGTACCAGTTTTCTTAGTTAAATCCATCTACTATATTCCATCTATGTTATACTCATATATAAATCACTTACAGTACTCTGAAGTTTCTAGTTTGTTTCTTTTTCGTACAAAAGGAAATATAAACGTTCACAATTCTATTTTATTTCTTACAAACATTTGCGCTTTTCTCAAAAATAAGTTCCCTTAAAATTGGTTATATTTCTCCCTTAGTCTACGAAAGAAGCGTGTATTTTTCATACAGAAACATAAGTCTCTCTATGTGAAAAGTAATCTGTTAACCTGTTGCATTGTCATTACAAAATGTACCATCAAATCAATCACCGAATGTCACTACTGTTAGTGTTAAAAATGACCGAAACGCTGCATCTGCCCTTTACAGTCTATTTCAGAATCATTTATGTAGTGGTAAAATTACATAGAACATATGTCAGACAGATTTTGCAGTAGAAATAGGAGCCTTGCTTTGTAAAGGAGCCTATTTTCTCTTGTTCAGTGTGGATTGAACAGGACACAACTGAATTCCGAAGGGGATATTCTAAATATTCCCTTTTTATTCTTAATCATTTCTGAAGGTTACCAGTTTAGGATGCAACAGGTTAATTTATCTCTCTTAAAAGGGATACCATTTTTGTGAAAAAGAATTGTGAAGAATTACAATCCAAAAGTTTATCAAATAGCTAGTAAAAAGAATATAAATATCCATGGCAAATTTCATTCCCTGACTATTGTGCTCCACATTATTTTATAATTAAATAAATTGTTTGAATATATTGAGCAAAATTACATTAAAAACAAACATATTATAAAACCCTACTATCGTGGTAACAATTGAAAAATCGCATTATGTTCGCATCCAGGACTGTATCATTCAACTAGCGACCCCAGTCTCTAACCGAGGGTCACGCTCCAGTGGGCTTTCGACCACCAACTGTGAGGAGAAAAGGGGAGAAGGCGAACGAGTCCATTTCACGAATCCATATGTCAACAAAACCTCCGTATACAAAGGTAGTAAGATTTTGAGGGTCGCTAGGAGTCAGAGGGTTAAACAACCTTTTAGTCGCGGTACACAACCCCGATTTTAACCGAACAATTCGTGAGCGACCAAATGCCGGAGAAACGATACGCAGCCTGAAGTACACTGCTAACAGTTGTGCACAAACCACTGAAATTCGGAAGTACCAGAAAAGTAATTAACTGAAGTTTTTCTCAGCATTTCGCTACGACGCGGGACAGAACGAAAACTGCAATTTATTCCTGCGTTACGTACGGTAAGTATGTGAACAGTATCCAACTACTTTCTGCATATTTCTAGCCGCTAATCACTTCTACAGCATTTTGCCACTAATGACACGTCTGGTTAAAATCAGATTGTGCATCGGGCATTACACGGAAATATTCTATCTGGATATAAAAATTTAAAAATCTACACCTCATTTCAGGGCGCTGGCACTAGTTTAGTACACTTAGCCTTTAATATTGCCTGGTTGTATTAATTCTTTTACTTAATAACGCCCATTTTAACTTTAAAAGCGGAAATATTTCTAATAAATACGGCGCAATAAAACAATTAGAAGTTCTCTAAAGGCATAATTTTTTTAATAAAAATTTCTAAAAAAAAATTCACTTATGCTATACATTTAAATAATAAATCTTAATATCGTTTTTCACATTTTCATTTATTCAAAATATAGTTAATGAAAGTTTTATAACACTTCGCTGTTTCTAATTCTGATGAATCTTGACTAAAATGCTCGATTTTCAAACAATCAATAGAGTTTTCTGAATTAACACATTATGATGTCTCTAACAGTCATGGAATTTCTGATTCATTATGTTTTCTTTTCTAAATCCGGAGCTTTTCGCATGTAAGTTTCTTTGCTTCTTGTGGAGTGACGCTAAAATCGCTAATCAAACGCAGCAGTGTTTAAATCGCGGCGTATTTAATGCAACTATACGTCCCTTTCATATGTAGCCAATTCCTTTCTCACCAATCATAGTTTTAGGACGCTTCAATGTTCCGTTTTCTGAAAAAGAGCAGACCACGTTAACGATGTCAAAAACAGCTTAAAAAATAAAAAAATATGAAGGTAGTACCTAGTATCTCGATGATGACTAGCATATTTCTTCAGATTCCGAAGCTGTCCATACGTCTCCAAATAGATGTCATAAAACTACTTTCATTGAGCTAACAGATGGCGATGAAATCTCAAAAGCATAAGAAAATGAACCGCTTTTTTCCCGTGTCCCTTTAAATGACAACACCATCAGTTCTGATTTCGTTTACCAGACCAGTCATTAAAGTCCAGACTATAAATAAAGAAAAGACGTATTTTAACAAAGAAGTTATAATATTAAGATTGCATGAAATTTTATATAGAAAAATCTTCAACTAAAATAGTGGTGGAGTTTTTATTAATATTTCCATTCCAAACCAAATGTTTATTCTTACCTACGTCCTTTATTGTGCAAATTTTCTCTTGAAAATAATTGCAAATGATTCAAAGTGATGTCTGTTCAAGCAATACATACTGGATTATGCCGTATGAAAATTCAGTCTTTCAAACAGTCTCGTATTGGCGTTAACTCTAGAAAAATTGCTATATTTTCAATTGACGAATATTCATACATTGTAAATTCTTTTATTACGAAGTAACATTTTGTAACATGGCAGCAGACAGTTTAAGAAAAATGATCTAATTTCAACATTTATCATATAAACTTATTATTCTTATTGGAGAGTCAGAAAATCAGTTTCGTTTTATTTCATTATTATCATTTATATTTATTTTGAAATAGTTGAATCTGACATTTCGAAATCATATGCACCATGCATAAACTATAATTCTGCAATCTGATCACTAAATCAATTCCAGCTAAAATAAAATTGTTAACCGCTTAACTGACTTGTCTTATCAATTATCTAATTAAATGAAAGATTCTATTTTGGTAATGCGTTGTCATTTTAAATCAGATGAGTACCTAAAGGGCAACAAAACTGTTAATGTATTCCACTTAAATTTTGTATCGAATTATAATATCACTGATTCTTTTTTGTTTTCGTCTTTGATTTTAAAATTGCACTATTTCAATGCACGAAAGGTATCCAATTACAGTTGAGGGGGTTAGGAAAGATCCTACAAGACATTTAAAATATCAATTTGAAATCATCTGACCCTTTATGATCTTTTAACACGATGTAAGTACACTTGAATGTTTACATCTTGCTTCTCAATTATTTTCGAAACACATAGACATGTAATAGTCTGCAACAACGCATAGTATATTTTGAAACAACGTTGTATACATGGAAATGACCATTTCAAAGTTATTCATTGTCGATTGTTTTCACTCCTGCAGGGGATAGCTATCTAGGGTACACTTGACTCTTATCCATATAAATTGCATTTGTCCCTTCTAGTCCATTGTGATTAGACAAAAATAATCTCAAATACTATGGTTTGTGAATCCCTCTCCAAACTTCCTCACCACATCAGCGAAATCCTATGAATCATTTAAAGTGCAACGATCCCAATAAACGACGAATCTTCAGTGGAATCGGGTCTCGAACAAGAAGACATCCGGTCTAAGTTCCAACGGGCCTTGAACTTATCTTTAGAACAAGGCGGCCTCTATGCGAGTCCACTTGGAGCCTTAAAAATTCTCACAACGATACATTCTCTCTAATTCTTAATATTTCTAAGTAAAATTACAAAAATTATCCCGACCTTAAAAATTTCATTGAAATTTGCAAAACATTTAAAGAAAGTAAATGTATTGTTAATTATTTCTTTAAAATTCAGCATTTCTTTATTTATATTCCATCTCTAAGGCCACTGTAATTTTTCATCTCGCCTTGTGTCAGAAATTAAAATGCTCCAGGATCTACAGGTTAATTTGTTTACTTAAATTCTTCTTTATCGGAGGGATTCTCTCTCAATAGAATGGGTAATGCCATCTATTGACAGAGTATTAACAAATATGTCTGTCACCTGTCCAGCTATGCCGTTGATGTTTCATATGATGAAAGTTCGATAAAATTGATTCTTATCATCAATAAAAATGCCCCCTGTCGAATTAATTATCTTATTCCATTGCACATGCGATAGTTTGCATCTGTATGGACGATACGCGGAATTCAAAGACGCAGAACCCATAGAAAAGTTTTATCTACCATGTGCTGATTATCGTTAATGCAAAAAATGTGTTAAAAATTTTAAACATCAACCGAAATTGGGAAGAAAGTTTCATTATAATGTGAAGCTTCTTAATTATAGAACCATAAAGCTCTAATAATATTTTACAAAGAAAACAGAAGTTAAATATAGATGAAATCGATCACGATTCATTTCAAGGTTTTCATTATCCAACTTTTTGGGAATGAGATTGGTCTGGAATTATATTACTTATAATTTTATTGAGGAATATTTTAAATAGCAATGATTACATTTTGGAGAAGAAAAGATTTCACCAAAATACAATACTTCTAAATAAATGACTATGTTTGTTCACCGGAGTTAAAGCATAATGCCTTAAAATTTAAAATCTAAAATTCACACCACTTGAGACTTCAAGAAATATCGAGAAAATTTTAAAAAATCAGGCAGATTAGACTTCTAAATTATTCGACAAAAATTATTTGACGCGTTAAGAATAATTTACAATAACTGAATAGATTCCAATTGCTTCTTTCAACAAGAAAAATAATGATTATTCGTTATCTTATTACAAATCAATGGTTATATGTGAAAGAGATTAATATGTTTCCCTATTAGCCCAAAATATTTTATGGTATCTCCACAATGTTGCAACGATATTCTGAATGCCATACCACACCGTAAAGATATCTCATGAATAATGCAGAGAACTTGTACTAATAGCGCTCATTCACTGTCCTGTCAAACGTAATAGTTCTTTTCTATTTTGAAAGTTACAGCAGGTAATACCATCGAAGCTCAATCAAGTGTCATATAAGAACCATCCACGTGTTACAAGATATGATGCCTATTAGCGCAAAAGGGTTTACAATGTTATGATGATATCTTGACGATATTATGCAGCTTTCAGATGTTTGAACAGCGTCTTGTAGATATCGTATAATTTTTGTTATTAGTGATCATTATACAGTGTGTCCACTCTAACTGTGGCCAGTAGATAATTTCTAAACCGTTAGATATAAGCAAATACTTCCAAATGTAAAAATAAAAGTTTTAAATGATATAAAGAATTCTAATTTATACTTTTTGAGTACATAAATGCACTTCTGAAATAATTTAAAAGTCAAATTTTTCTACAATTTAAGCAATGAAGAATTGGTATTCTGCGATTAAACTGACCGAGTTATGAAGCTATGAATATTACCATTTTAGACGATTTTATTGGAAGCCTCGAGAAAAATCCCCAAAATCAATGGACGACTCCTACTTAAGGGTGGTTGCTTTGAGTGGCTTAAAATAATGTAATTCAAAGCTTCATAACTCTGTCAATTTTAGTCGCAGAAAAATGTAAACTTTTTTATTTAAAATGTTAATGCGTCAACAATATTTTACTAAATATGTTTGATAGTACCAGGGGGAATGTACACAAATTCAGACTTCGTAGTTTCTTCTGCAGTACATTTATTGACTCAAACAACATAGAATATCATTTTTTACGTCATTTCGAAACTTTTTCCCGATGGAAGTGTATGCGGATGTAGAAAATAGCTATTGGGTCACTATTAATGTAAGCGCCCTGTATAGACACAAGACCATCGTTTAATATTACCATCTTTGAACAGAGCGGCATGAGTACATCTAGTGTTGAAAATGTTTTAATAAACTCTGAGCCAGTGGCTTGGCGAGGGTAAAGGACTTTCGAGTCATCTGCTTGCTCCGCTCCACACTCTGCCTTGACGTTACTGAGCTAAACTGCTGAGCCCTTTTCGCAGACAATGGCGGCTCGTCGGTTCAGAAACCAGCTGTGCTGTAAAAATAATTTTCTAGAAAATACAGTTAAAAATATAATATTTTAAAAGCAACTTTGCTTCGAAATAGCCGAAAGCTTTTATTTATAATTAACTGAATTGTATTTTGGAAAAATTATTCACATATTTGTTTTCCGAAGAATGTCATGTAACAAAAGGAAACGAATGTCCTTCTGTGTACTCCAGTAATTCTTATTTTTTTACATCAATTTATTAGTATTTTATCTTAATTAGAAAGGAACTTTGTATATAAATGCATATAAGATTCAAGTGTTAGATTAAGATTATTTTTAATTCATGATCACTACAATTATATCTCGGAGTCATCCTGCACCTCTTACAAAAACATAATAAGCGTCTTAAACCTCATTTCCTGACAACTGTTTTCCTTTGTCTTCCCTTCACTTATTTGGCGATGGGGCCGGAACAGTTACGTGGAGGCTGGTGGAATGGCAGCATCCGTTGTCAGGCCACCAGCCTCCATCCGGCCAAACATCTAGCAGAAAAAAAGCTGAGAATAATAAATGTAACCAGCGATAGCCATTATTGTGGACTTTTAATGGACTGCATTTTAGAGACTGATTTCGTTCACTATTTTGTAATATTCTTTTTTTAACTCTTATTAAGTGGTGTACGCATTAGTATTGATGTGGTGTGGCGGCTTTGGGGAGTAGAATGGGTAAGGTAGTTAGTTTTTTTTTAGTTGTTGGGACTTCAGTCTGGCGCCTCCTGCGTGTGTTGATAGCTCCCGTCTACGACTGCCCATTCAAACCGGTAAGGGGACACTATGATCTAAGGTGCGGGACAGGCCGTAGTGTTAATAAGTTAGTGATGGCCAGCCTAGAAAGGGAAGAAGAAAAAAATACATTAGTTGGCCTGGCACCAAAATCGGAGCTGCGTAATACCAAGACAAGTCGACGAGAGGCAATTTAATTGACGACGTACTTGGATTCTGATACCCTTTACCACTCAAACGTAACGCAATTTAGTGCGTTTTTCGGCTAAGATTCAATTCTAACTAGTTGAGTCGACGTGATAAAAGCATTTACACTGGTGAAATAAATTAAGAGAATTTGCATATTTTATCGAATTTCATGAAAAGAACTGAACTGAATGTAAAACCACTACTTCTGGCCGAAAATGCAAATCTTGTATGTCAAATACGTAAGCGTACACGTGTGTGCAGGCGGAGCTAGTAGAGAAACAGGCTTGATAAGCGCGCGTAAGGTAAGACGCATTTCGTTCGCTATCACACCTCGGCGAATTTCTTGGTGTTATTTTGCAGCAATCGGTAAAATTCAAATTGTAACAGTAAAAATGAGTAACCACCAACGTTTAAATGATGGAATGAGGTGGCGAGTTGTGGGGAGGCTAGAAGCAGCCAATCTCAAGTCCAGATATGTAGAGAGTTCAATTTAACGCCCAGTGTCGTGTGTAACTTATGGAAACAGTTCCAAGATACCGGAGCCTTCGAGAGAAAGCCTGGGCAAGGTCGTCCAAGAGCCACCACGCCCACAGAAGATCGTTATTTGTCCATTATAGCGAGGCGTAACAGGGGTTCTACAGCTTCTCAGCTCTCCTGTGACTTGTACGCAGCATCAGAAAGCCGTGTATCAAGGGTGACTGTTTCCAAAAGACTTCATGCGACAGGGTTGTTTGCAAGAAGACCTGCTGTTTGCGTCCCGCTCACTTCTACGAACAGGAGGGTCCGTTTAGCATGGTGCAGAGAGCATAGAGATTGGAGTATGGATCAATGGACGATCGTTCTCTTCACTGATGAGTCCCGGTTCAGCCTAAACACCGATTCTGGCCGTGCGTTCATATGGAGGGAACCAGGGACCCGCTACCTACCTTCCAATGTCCGCGTAATCGACCATTATGGCGGAAGGGGTTTAATGGTCTGGGCAGGCATCATGTTAGATGGCCGAACACCATTCCATGTCTCTGAAAGAGGCACTGTGACTGGTGTGAGGCATAGGGATGAGATCTTGAAGCCCTGCGTTCACCTTTTCAGGAGTGCAGTTGGCCCTGAGTTCATTTTAATGAACGATAACGCGAGGCCACATAGAGCTCTTCTGGTCAACGAATTTCTAGAGTGAGGATATTCGCCGGATGGATTGGCATGCCGAATCCCGTTCTTCTCTTATGATATTCGCTGGTACTAACGTCGTGTGACTCTTCTGCGATGTATTGGGAATCCATGCAGTGGCGTAGCTGAGCATTTTGCCGCCCGAGACGAACTTACAACCTGCCTTACTTTGCAAGTTACTTTTGGTCTATAACCTCGGAAAAAATGATTTTTGACGCATTTTATTGTTTGACGCCTTCGAGCTCCGCAGACAGGTTGCGAACTAGCCCGAATACCACCAGTCTTACTTCCAATTAACGACGAAAGTCGAAAAATACGAATAAATTACATTAGGGTTTTTTTTATTATTATTCTACTGCCACAGTAACTGACACTTTTCATCGATAAAATGGTTTTTCTGCATGTCTGGTTTTATCACCCCTTTCAAAGTGCCACCCGACGTGAACAACACCCTATTTTGTTATTTTGCTGAAGCCATGCGTAACATTAGCTGTCTTAAAATTGGTACTGGACGTTTAAAATTTTCACTGGTTAAAATCCTCATTTATTTTCAGTGTAAGTTCCTTCGGTTATATCAACACATATCGTCGTTTCGCATACGATTTTTTTTCGTCCGAAAAGCAAATACCATGCGCATAGAATGCTTTCTCCGCAAACCTTGTTTCAGCTGGATAGTTTTTCTATTTTTTTAAGGACATTTTTTGAAATGTCAATGGATTTCTTTAACTGCAAATTACAGAACAAGATAAAGACTGACTCTCTATAAAAGAATGTATATTAAATTGAAATATTAGTATAATCATTTACATTTAGACTTAGAATTTTACTTGTAAAAGAACATGAATGATTATATTTTTGTAATAGAATAACTAAAGTTAAATTTTCTTAAAACATGTATCACAAAAATGTCCCATATGAATATAAATGTTAAACGAGAAAACTACATATGAGGGAATGTTGCCATATTGAAAAAAAACATTCATTTTTTCTAATTAGAAAGCAACGACAGTGAAACTGAATAGCAAGAATTTAAAACGAATTACAGTTCAATTTACAGAAATAATGGTAAATGCGATAAAAGAAATAATAAGTATTAAAAATTAACAAAAATATATATTTAGAATTACATATGTCAAAATAAATAAATCTAGGTGTTAAGTGAAAGAGCTGAAAGTTATTAAGAATTGACTTAAAAATCAAAGAAACGCAACTCATGCATTAAACTGAATTCACATAATGTCATCACCATGTGTCTTGCTACTTAATTACTCATGCCATTTGACAGCACCTAAGGGTGGCAGATATTCTATATCTGGGGAAATCAGCAAACTAACAGTCATTATAATAATTTCAACAACAGCTGCTGGTAAATTCTTAGAAAATGTATTTGTTTTCAGGATGGAAATTACAAAGGTTACTTAAATTCCATGAAATCTAAAATTGTTATCTCATTTTATTCTAAACATAAAATTCTGTGTTACGTTTAGAATAAAATTAGCTTATAATTTTGAAAATTTTTATGTTTAGAATAAAGCATGATATATTCTAAACAAGAAAACCTTCCTGAAAATCTTTTTAGATCAGAAGGAATTTAAGTTGATTTTAACATTTTCATCGTGAAAATAAATATATTTTCTTAGAATCGTCCGGTATACTATTGTTAAAATAGTTATTATGAGTTATGGCGAAATGATTGTCCGAAGATCTACTTTCTGTTTTGTTAAAAATTGAATTTAATGTAACCTCTCTGTCAAACTTTAATTTAGTGAATCATTTATTAATATACAATTATTGACGTCTGGACAATTCAGTATGGCTGAAAAATAAATTTTGGATTTCAATAGTTGCTCTCATTCAAATTAGGGTATATCAATTGTTCCATAGATACAGAATTTAGCATTATTTTGCTAGCTTCTTAAAATATATCGATGCAATAGTACCAATTATTGAGAACAACGCTATTGGATGATTCTTAAGAATATTGCAGTGACTATTTAATGTGGATCTGATCCCATTGTCCAATATTTCAAGAAACTGTATTCTGCAATTATATTCTTAAGTTCACTAATTTTTGCATGCAAATTTAACGGATGTTGAGCCTTAAACACTTTTTGTGTTAGGGATTTATTGGTCCAATTTAGAAAGCCATCATAAGAGATTCTGATTACTTCTGAGAAAATGCCTTTGAAAAGAGACATTGTTTGTTACGGCTGCTGGCGACCATTATTATCAATGGGACCTGATAAATCTTTTATTTTTAAGTACAAAGCAATCTTGAAAAGATTCCCTTTTCTTTTCATACAATGTCTTTTATTAAACGTACCATAAATTAGACGCATCTTCGCATTTTCGTATACGAATTATACAAAGAGAAAATACTATGATCCAGCGGTAGCGCCAGTAGGGGATCCGGGGGGGCAGAGCCCCCGTCGGGACAAATTGTTGTTCTCCGTTCACGCAACGAGCTATTCAACTAGTAGATAAATAAAGATCTGGCGAAAATTTGAGAGGATCAGCATTACGCTTCTGCCTTTGTATAGCATGTTATGTCCTCCTATTCGGTAGACCTTGCCTATCATTGGGTTGGCTCTAACGCTACTCTTTCTATGATCGTAAACATTTTTATGAATCTTCATGTTTTATATCGTCCCGAATTCGAAAAGGAATGCTTTTGGAATTAAGTCTTTCTGTCGTTCTGTGAACACGATAATACAAATGCTTGGTATATGGCCATTAGGGTGGTTCGAAAATCCAAAGTGTGGATAAAATAATCGGCATAGGGTGCAAAAGTTGTCTTTTAAGTGTACTAGCATACATGCAAAATTTTTTCAACTTTGTTTAATATCTTCCGGTGCCCCAAGACGCTTAAATATTTGCAAAAAAAAAACGATTTTTATGCAAATTTCGAATTAAAAACTAAAATGTGTTAAAGAAACGATTTTACAAGGAGAAACGTAGAGGATAGGGCGAAGGAATGAGAAAAATACCAACAAAATTTGGAAAATTATCGTAATGAAAAAATATCGTGTCTGTTCGATGTCACATTTTGTAAGAGTACAAATTTCGATACATGCAAATGCAAAAAGACATGAAAATTCCACTTACTGCGATTGTTTATAAAAGATCAAAGATTAGGAAGGAAAATGGTTATTGAAGAAGTGGACGTAATTGCGACTAAAAAAATGAGAAAAGTAAAAAAGAAACAGATGGAAGACAAAAGAATAAAACGTAAAATGGTTAAAAGTGATGCTGATGCTGCTCATGCTCAATCAATGGAGCTACTTGAGCTCAACACTATGTTTTCGTCCTTGTATACAGATACAGATGTAATTACCTTGGAATATCAATTATAAAATCGTTTAGATTTCCCTACCTTAGCAAAGGAATGTGATCGATACGGAATTTCAGATAGACTAGCTGCTTCATTTGCCAGTACTGTTCTACAAGACATTGGAATTGTACACGAAGGAGAGACTTCGCATGCGGTAGATCGCAATAAAATTCTTAGACAGCGTAAAAAGCTTTAAAATGCAGTTGCAGAATCTAATAAGTTAACAGTGTCTTGGTATCCACCCTAATGGCCATCTCGCTAAATTTGCCTCTATAAACCTTTGGGCGAAATCCATCTATGGGATGTCTGTCTATTCGTCTGTGCATATCCATGAGAACACGTTAACTCGAAAACAAAACTATGTAGATGGATGAAATTAAGCATACCGATCTATCGTTAAAATTGCCGGTCCGTATCAAGTTTTGGATCCGATCCATCTACGGATTGACTATCTGTTGGACTGCATATTTGCGAAAATTTGAACGAGATAATTTGAGAACGTAACGGCTTACACAAATTAAACTTGGTATGTTGCCTTGTTACCAACATTGTAGATGTCTGTCAAATTTTGGACCCAACCGTTGGATAGGAGAACACGAAAATCTGTACTCGGTTTCCTTCACTGTACTATTAAACACAAAACACGCCTGAGAACGAGAAAATCGGTGGGAGATCACTCCAT
>BGPR01045692.1:0-12251 GCA_013235015.1 Araneus ventricosus | reverse complement strand
AAAACATAACCTACACCATATGGTGATGCATCACATGTTAAAATGAGAGGAAGTTTTTCATTGAAAGGAACTAACACACTATCTGAAGAAAGCAGTTCCTTTACAGCAGCGAATGCTTTTTCATGAGCAGAAGTCCATTTCCATTCTGCGTTCTTTTCTAATAACCGGTGAAGAGGCTCAGCTATTGTAGCTTTGTCTTTTAGGAAACTGTGGTAAAAATTAAGCAGACCCAAAAAAGCTTGAAGCTCGGTTTTGTTTTTAGGACACGGGGCTTCATGAATAGCCCTGACTTTGGAATCTGACGGATGGATTCCTGAAGCATCGATTACAAAACCCAAAAATTCTACAGCTTTTGTTTTGAATATACATTTGTTCTTATTAGCTCGTATTCCCGATTCAGACAAACGCTCTAGCACTAGACGTAAATGATTACATAATTGTTCCTCAGTTGCTGCAAAAATAAGGACATCATCAAAATAAGGCAAAACACCTGGAATTCCTTTCAGTAGATCTTCTATAAAATTTTGGAATAAACCAGGAGCAACATTCACACCAAATTGCAAACGATTTACTTTGAATGCTCCCCTGTGCGTTACAATTGTCTGAGCTTCAGCAGAAGCATCATCAACCTTTAACTGCAAATAAGCCTGAGCTAGATCTATTTTTGCAAAGAATTTTCCATCAGCTAAATTGGCCAAAATATGATTGACTGAGGGTATTGGAAATGGATGGTTTTTCATGGCTTTATTAATTGTTACTTTGTAATCAGCACAAAGTCGAATTTCTCCAGATTGTTTGATTATTGGCACTATGGGAGTGCTCCACCTTGGGTTTGAGATGGGTTCTAACACACCTTGATCCAAAAGCTTATCGATAGCAACGTCAACCTTTTTCCTCATTGCCAGCGGAATATTTCTGGCCTTAAAAGAGATTGGTGGGAATTTAGGATCAATGGGTAAAGAAATTGCTGGACCTTTATATGATCCTAAATCTTCAGAGAAAACATCTTTGAATTCTTCAAGAACAAATTCTATATCAATTTCAGTACGGTAAACGCCTACGAACTTTATTCCTAATGGCTCGAACCATTCCATTCCCAGGAGATTTGCACGTGAGCCCTCAGCAATCAATAATCGCAATTTACCCTTGAAGTTAGCATAAAGCACATTTACATAAATTTGCCCTCGAATACGTATTGGAGATTTTTGATAGTCACATAACTGAAATGTAAGAGGGAAAATTTTGGGTTTCTTATTTGGCCATAAGCGATCTAGTTCGTCTGAAGAAATGATACTGTAATCAGAACCAGAATCAAGTTCCATTATACATTCACCTTCCCCTAACTGAATGGAAACGTTTCGTTTCATTTGTTTACATTTTGAATTCTTCAAGTCACTCAAATTATAGATAGCAGCAGCTTCGTTTACAGATTCGCTTTTCACAGCATGAGTTGATGAATTTTTATGCATATGGCCTGTACGAGGCATCGAATCATTTTTGCGTTTGGCCCTGCAAGCACGCTCAATATGTCCTTTCTTTTTACAAAATCGGCAAATGACATCTCTAAATTTACATGAGGAACGGTCATGATGACCCCCACAGCCGTAACAAATAACATCAGCTGACTGTGCATTTCCGGGTTTAGACTGACTGCTACTCGATTTCTGAAAAGTTCTTTTATTATTGTTACTATGCTGTCGAATCAAATTGGTAGAATTACCGGTATTGAATTTTTGAGAATGAATATGCTTGGCTTGTTCCGCGGCAGATTCGGCTGCAACAGCCCTCGAAAATGCTTCATTGAAAGTAAGAGTTGATTCAGCGAGCAGTCGTCGCTGTAATGCTTCATCCTTAATACCGCAAACTAATTGATCACGCAACCGTTCTGTGAGCGTAGCGCCGAAATTGCACTCTTCCGCCAATCGGCGTAACTCTGTTACGTAAGAAGAAACAGTTTCGTTATTGTGCTGCAAGCGTTTATGAAATTGAAAACGGCGATAAATTTCAGAAGAAGTGGGTGCGAAATGTTCTTTTAAAACTTTTATTAAATCATCATATGATTTAGTTGAAGGAGATTCTGGTGCCAATAACGAACGTAGAACACCAAGAGTTTTAATTCCGCACACAGCCAATAATACCGCTCTTTTCTTTTCAGCATTAGTTATTTCATTTGCTTCAAGAAAAAATTTTAATTGTTCTGCATAATTATCCCATGAAATAGGATTAGAAACATCGAATTCACCAATTGACCCAATGGTCGACATTATGAACGCTATAAAGTTCTGAGTTCGAAAACGAAAGTTCAGAACGAATAAATAACAGACTTACAGTTCAGTAGACTGCTTTTCCCGGATGAAACCGTATCCCATCCTCGTCGCCAATTATGTTGCATCTGTGAACATATTATGAATTTCCAAGAACGATCAGCTGTATTTGTAGAAGACTTTTTAATCACGGAACACAGAACAACACCAATACAGAAACCAGAACTGAAACTAGCAAAAAACAGTTAAACATACAGTTACAGAGACAACAGTTAAGCACACAGTTAGAGATTAAGAATTGAATAGAACAGATCACAACACCCCTGAGTGGGGAAAGTAGTTCATACGTATGTGAGAGCTTTTAGAGTAGCTTTGATGGTGCCATCTGTTGACAATATATAGAACTAAAAACTAAAACCTTGCAAAAATATATGAAAAAGAAATTAAATTAAAATTTAACAAAACACTTTCCTTACATTTTATACAAATGAGTGAATCACACCTTTTTGACAGTAGTATTCATCACTGGTATTTGTGATTTCTTGATATTGTGTAGAAAATAACAGTTCGTCAAATATTTGTCATCCCTAGCTGTAATTTTTCGCATCGCCATAATCGTTCGAATATATTCACAGGGAAACTTAATTAAGTGCGATCGGAACGGAAAATGATCGGACTTCTGATTCACTGGAAAGGGAATTTAGGACAATGAACTGTTTTGATGTTAACTTTCCGTGCTTGATGGGAATATTTGTGATTAACTTAACTGATAGGAAAATTTCCTTTAAAAGTAGTTTTCGCTGCAGACGCCATCTAATGACAGTATATAGAACTAAAAACACAAACTTTTGCAGAAAGTATAATAAAAACAAATGATAATTATTTGACGTAAACTTACGTCCCTCCATAGTGGTCTAATGATGGTGTCGAGAAAGGAAAAAATTATGACGCTTTTCGTGGTAAAGTTAAATGCTTATGGACGAGTTTTCTGGTTTGTTCACATGCCAGTAGTACGTGTAATGATAAGTCAATGGATCTTCAAAGCGGAAGTCCAACATACAAGCAGATAAAGTCCAGATTTTTAATGTAAGTAAACAAACCAGAAAACTCGTCCATAGCTTCGCAATCAAATAGCATAGAGAGTTGGATTTAGTTTCATTTAACATAGAAATGTTGACATTGAAGATTGCGAAAAAAGAATTTTAGAATTTGGAATTACGGTTTAGTCATAGTCGAGTTGCAAGTTGGTGAAAATCACGAAGAATTTTGATGACGTCATATCGACCGATGCGTGCGCACGCATTGACCAACCTAACTTCCCGCGCTTTCTCATACTTAACTGTCTGGCAGCCTCAGTCAAGAAACGAGAAGGTATTTGATTTTCTTAAACATCATTTTAATATCAATACGGTTCCTACAAACTATCCAAGTACATCAG
This sequence comes from Araneus ventricosus, assembly GCA_013235015.1. Classification (NCBI taxonomy): domain Eukaryota; kingdom Metazoa; phylum Arthropoda; class Arachnida; order Araneae; family Araneidae; genus Araneus; species Araneus ventricosus. The sequence goes on along the minus strand of BGPR01045692.1, from coordinate 8,549 downwards.
GCAATTCATTCATCGATCTTACGTTCACGTGAAATATTGCTCCAGAATTGTTGAATTACGTTTGTTATTTCTCGTACCATCGTCCGATTTTACATAAGATTGTTACTCACAGAAATTGTATCGAGTATTAATAACATGAATAAATATATTACATTTGAAGAAAATAATTTTTTTTGCGAAAAAAAACCAACCAAAATCACGAATCAGTCACATAAATTGAGAGATACAGGGGTCTATTCTGGTACCCCCGGTTGGGTTGGGTTAACAACGGAATCCAACCCAACTCGGGGTACCAGAATAGACCCCACAAAGAGCTACTCCAGTCACATAATCTGAGAGTCACAAAGAGTTACTTCAGTCACATAGAGCTACTTTAGTCACATCCCAGATAGCAATTTTAGTTTGCAGCAATCTTGCTCTGCAAATCTGCAACAAATTTGACATGACAAGAGTGCAAGCTTGAAACAAGTTTGTAGCAAGTTAACGCAAGCTCCGAAGTCACCATACGTCAAATTTGCCACAAATTTGTCACGTCAAACTCATTGCAAACTATAGCAAAAACAGAGTACGAACACAATCTCGAATTGGAACTCGCGACCTCCCGCTTCCAAAGATGATGCTCTAAACTACTCGACCAGCTAGACTCATAGAGGAGAAGATAGATGGCGTTAATACATCTTCATCTAAACGATTTACTTTAAACTCTTTTCTTGATTTCATTAATTTTTTAAATTTTGTGTTGAGAATATGATTTGTAATCAAAGAGAGAGCGATTTTCGCTAATAACTACGTTTTGCTAGTAGAATAAATTATGAAATTAGGGCTCAAAAGCAATTACTTTTAAAATGGGACAAAATGAAGTTATTATTTTTCAACAAACATTGACTGTTTTTTAGGTTTAATTTTGTTTATAAACGTTAAAATTTCAACATTAAGAAAAAGGCGATATAGTTTTGTTTAAAGTGCGAGTTCTATATTTAGTAAAACGATGGAAAATGTATCAAAAAATTTTTTTATAAAAAAGTTAGTTTTTTTACAAATTATCATTGATTTATTGAATTAATAAAAAGAAGTACGGTCTAGGAGACGCTATTAAAAATCGTATGTTTTTTAAAATAGAGAAAGATCTTTCTCTGTTTTAGTGTCTTCTAGTGTGCTATCATCTTTGCAGCAAATTTGTTTTGCAATCGTGCTGTGACATGACAAATTCACAGCAAACTTACATTGGAAGGAGGGGTGGCGCTAGTTCTCTATTTTTGCCGTGGCGAACTTGTCGCAAACTTGTTATGCAAGGAGTGTTGACGGATTCTGCATTGTTAGTTTGCAGCATTTTCGCTTCAACTTTGACGCGTTAAATTTGGCATGACAAGATAATATCAAGTAAAAATCAAACTTGATGCAAACGTACTGTTGTGTTATATTTGTGGGTTCGTTGAATAATAAGCTTCATTTGATTCACACATATTTAATGGACGTTCACTACACTTACATGGCACAGTACATTTAGATAATTACACAGATCATTCTTATATCGTAAATACAGGCATGCATAACGTTCTACCAGTCCGGACACGTTCCACAACAAACTCTCCGCGCGTCTCGCAAAGTCTCGAACACCATTCGGGTTCCGTTACAGTTAACTTGTGTCGCACAAGTATTAGACACCACATCTGCTCCCTTCTTAAAGATCAAGTCTCTTTGGAGGACGTCTGATTCTACCGGAACGTCTAGGAATTTGTCTCGGGCTTGCTGGAACTGGTGGACTCCGCATCTGAGAACTATCCAGCTGAACATCTGACGGTGGTGAGTCGTGAGCCGGGACATCAGTTGATGGCACTGCTGATGTGGAAGAGGAATCTTGTTCTTCGTTTGGGACTTGTGAAGAAGGATTCTCGGCTATCTCAGCATGCTGAAGATTTTGGTTGCTTTCTCGAACATCAGTAGCTGAAAACCTGCGGTGTACGTTCGGAATGAAATCATTCTCTTGCACGTGATCACCCACTGGACGAATCTGGTCCACATGTCGTCTCACTAAGGTTCCTTGAACCTCGACAGTGTAATGGAGAACACCATGTCTATTCACAATTTTACCAAACTTCCATTTTGAGTTAGCTGCTCTGTAAATTCTCACAGCTACCTTATCTCCGATATCAAATTTCCTGTCTCGGAATTCGAATACTCCTTTTCGTATTCGATCTTGTACTCTCGATTTTAATTCTGGCAAAAGTAAATCAATCCTCGTACGGATTTCTCTTTTTAAGAGTAACATAGCTGGACTATGAGTTGTTGTAGCATTTGGAGCCTTCCGGCACTGTAACAAGAATGTACTTAGTTTCTGTTGTATGCTACCTTCATATTTCTGCATAGCCCTGAGCGATTGTTTTAAAGTAGCAACATAGCGTTCAGCCTGACCATTACTCGAAGGTTTGAATGGTGCGCTGGTTTTATGCTTTATACCGTTGCTCTGCATAAATCTTTGGAACTCATAGGATGTAAACTGGGATCCATTGTCACTGACAAGTACCCGTGGTAGTCCAAATCTAGCGAAACTGTCTCTAAGACATTCAATGGTCTTCTTAGTTGTGGTTACCTTCATGGGATATACCTCTAACCATTTGGAGTGAGCATCATCGATTAGTAAAAACATATGCTCGAAAATTGGGCCAGCAAAATCGATATGAATGCGCTCCCAGGACATACTGGGATATTCCCAGTAATGAACTTTAGATTGCAGGATCAGTTTTGTGTCTGGCACAATCGACACAATTTTTAACGGCATCTTCAATATCTTTATCTATATCCTTCCAATAGACAAATGATCTAGCTAAAGCTTTCATTTTTACCATTCCCAAGTGTCCAGTATGCAGTTCATCTAGAACATTTTTCTGTTACTTCTTTGGAATGCAAACTCTTTGACCATATAAAATACACCCATCCTCAATGGTGTACTGAGCTTCCCTCCCTTGTAAATTTCGACCTTCCCTTAAGGCTCGTAAGAGTGGGCCCAGTTCTTCATCTTTTCCCGTTTCCTGTCTTAACTCCCTTGAAGTGACAGGCAATGTTTCAATTTGTGTCATTTGAAATATTATGATATCGTCTTTTACCCCCAGTTCTTCTGAGGTTTTTGGCAATCGGGAAAGAAAGTCTGCATTTCCATGGTCAGCAGTTTTACGAAATACAATATCAAACTGGAACGATTGTAAAATTAATGCATAATGTAACAGTCTAGTAGCTGTTAATACTGGTAATCCTCGTTTAGAACCAAAAATTGCTACTAGAGGTTTATGATCAGTTACCAGAGTGAATCGTCGCCCTTTTAAATACAAGTGAAACTTTTTTACAGCCCACACTATCGCCAGAGCTTCTTTATCAATTTGGGAATATTTTTGCTCAGTTTTTGATAAAGTTTTGGATGCAAAAGCTATTGGCCGTTCAGATCCATCAGGATATATGTGAGCTAGCACGCAACCAACTCCAACTGGTGATGCGTCACTTGTTAACATTAAAGGAAGTTCTGGATCGTAATGTACCAAAACTTTTGGCGAACAGATTTCCTTCTTAATTTGCTCAAAGGCAACCTGACAGTCCTTTGACCATTTAAATTTAACATCTTTTTTTGTCAAATTATTAAGAGGATTTGCGATAGTGGCTAAATTTTTACAAAATTTACCATAAAAACTTACTAATCCTAGGAAACTTTTTACTTCCTGAACATTATTAGGTACAGGAGCCTTTACTACTGCTGAAATTTTCTCATCAGTTTTATGTAGCCCATTTGCATCTATTTTATGCCCCAAAAAATTTATTTCATTTTGGAAAAACTGACTCTTACTTAAATTAAGTTTTAGTCCATGTTCTTTACATTTCTTAAAAAATTCTTCCAAGGCTTTAAAATGCGACATTTCGTCACTTCCGGTTATTCTAGCATCGTCCATAAACACTTTAACTCCTTGCATACCTTGAAATAATCCATCTACGTAACGCTGCCAAATTGCAGGCGCCCCGTTCAATCCATACATAAGTCTCTTACAAACGTATAATCCCTTATGCGTATTGATTGTCAGAAGTTTCTGACTTTCTGGATGGACTTTCATTTGCAAATATGCATGTTTAAAGTCTAATTTTGAGAATTGTTTTCCCCCATTTAAACTAGTAAATATTTCCTCCAATCTTGGTAAGGGGTGTTGTGGCACGATTAAATTTGGGTTTAATGTTACTGAGTAGTCTGCACATAGTCTTATGCTGCCATCTGGCTTAATGACAGGTACAACTGGCGTTGCCCATTCCGAATGTTCAACCTTTTCAATAATCCCCTCTTTCTCAAGTCTATCAATTTCGTTTTCGACTCTGCCTTTTAATGCAAAGGGTACTGTTCTAACCCTACAAAATATAGGTTTAACTTCGGGTTTTAGTTCTAGTTTTACCTGATAGTTATTAATTTCCCCTAATTCATCATCGAAAATGTTTTTGTATTCCTCCAAAAGTTGACTTAAGTTTCTTTTACTTGTAGCTCTAACCGCCTTAATAGCTTGCCAATCCAAATTGATTTTATAAAGCCATTCGCGACCCAAAATTGTATCCAAATTTTCTTTAACAATGTACAGATTCAAATTCGAAATTTGATTCCTATATTCAACCTTTACGGTAACGTACCCCATAGGTATCAATGAGTCACCTTTATAAGTTTTAAAAACTACACTGGTAGGCTGAATTTGTTTCTTGGAAATTTTTCTGAAATTATTTATACTCATTACACTAACCGCTCCCCCCGTATCTAATTCCATCGTACAGTTTTTATTTTCAAATTTATCATTATTGGAGATTGTTCGTGTAACCCAGAATCTATAGAATTTAATTCAAATACTGGAATTTCGTTTTTGTTTTCTGCTTTGCCGTTAAAGCTTACTTGCTTTTGTTTTACTGGTTTCGTTTTAGATTTTTGAGCAGAAAAACATGCTCTTTGGATGTGTCCGACTTTAGAGCAGAAGTTACATTTGCTAGAAATAAATCTACATTTTTCCTTTACATGATCTGTGCCTGTACATCGAGAACAAAATAAAGGTTTCTTTTGCTTTGAAACAAAATTTGATTTTTTGTTCATTTGTTTTTTTCCTGCATACACTGCCTTTATCCCTTGTCCCATAATATCATTTGCCCCTTTACAAGCTTTCTCCATTGCCAATGCGATTTGCAACGTTTTTTCAAGATCAATGTTATCTTCCTCAAATAACCGATCTAGTATCGCTTTATCGCGTAACCCACTCACAAAAACATCACGTAACATAATATTTAACATATTACTATCATAATCACAGTTTATTGCAAGTGCTCTGAGTTCTGCGATATAACTATTAATACTTTCCCCCTCGTTCTGCTTTCTATTCAAGAACTTATGGCTGGAAGGTATAATTAACGGTTTTGGGGTCAAATGTTGTTTAAGGGCATTTTTTAATTTATCCAAATTTTGGTCAGAAGGAAGGTCAGGAGCCAGCAAATTTTTTAGCAACTGATACAGTTTAGCACTCAAGGAAGAAATAAATACCTTAGCTCTTCTATCTGCTGGTATATTTTGCACGTCTAAGTACGTTTGAAATCTTTCGAAGAAACAATCGAAGTTTTCATTTTCTTCATCAAATTTTTCAAACTGCACAGTTACTTTCTGAGAAGAACCATGTGTTCTTTGTAAAGCAAGAATCAGTTCTTTATTCTGCTTCAATAATTCTGCAATGTGCTGCTCCATTATACTTCACTCAAAACGAAAAATAAAACGGATTACCTTGGCAGTCTTCGGGCATAGCCCTATCCTATGTGGAAAACAAATGTTCGTACTCACTTATTCGAAACCAAAACTAAACATGACTTCGCCGTCTCGTCGCCATTTGTTGTGTTATATTTGTGGGTTCGTTGAATAATAAGCTTCATTTGATTCACACATATTTAATGGACGTTCACTACACTTACACGGCACAGTACATTTAGATAATTACACAGATCATTCTTATATCGTAAATACAGGCATGCATAACGTTCTACCAGTCCGGACACGTTCCACAACAAACTCTCCGCGCGTCTCACAAAGTCTCGAACACCATTCGGGTTCCGTTACAGTTAACTTGTGTCTCACAAGTATTAGACACCACACGTACGTGCTATCTGGGATAGAGCTAAATTGAGAGTTACAAAGGGCTAGTCCAGTCACATTATCTGAGAGTCACAAAGAGTTACTTCAGTCACATAGAGCTACTTTAGTCACAGAAAGTCACAGCTAAGTAAGGTAAGTAAGTTTATGCCCCTCAATTCCAGCGGCAGTTTCGCAAAGACATCCCGTCGATTTTTTTATTTAAATCTTTTTGGAAAACCCTGTACATACATTTAATTAGACTTACAAAATTCAATGTGTGATTGAAATCACACTTATTTCGAACAAATATTTAAAAATAACAATAGCAAGAATATTTGTTATTAAAAATATCCTTTATTATGTATCCCTAGCTGTAATTCGAAGCTTCGTCGGGAATGCAAAAGAGCAAGTATTCGTTTTTCTCTTTGATTGACAGAATCGCTGCAATTCTTCGAAAAAAGAATAATTTCGGTAAAAGTTTCCTTACTGCGATCGCGCCGAAAACTGAGACTGTGAGGTCGAAGGATGACTTCTGTGATTGATAAAGATGCATTAGGACAGTATTTCTCAACGTGGGGTCCACTCCCCACGGGGATGCAGTTTGATTGTTATGGGGGGTAATTCGAAAATGAAAAAAAATCAGCTGAATATAACACAATGGGGAAACTTGAGACTGAAGCTAACTAAATTGGAACCTAACATAAAATCTTTTTGCAACAAACATCAAGCGCAAGGATCTCACTAAATTTAAATAATAAATATAAGTACTAATAATTAAAATAATATAGAAAAATCTTTCATTAAAATTATTTCGTATTTGAAGTTCAGTTCTTCATTATGTTTTGAAAATTTACTTACTGGTAAATTGTTGAGAAATACAGAGATTTCTTCCTAAAACCTATCATTTAAGTTTCTTCAGCGAACAACTCAATTTTTGAATATTAAAAATTATTGTAGTGTCATATAAAAATGCAGCCGAGAAATTAGGCAAATATTTCTTTTTTTTAATTTAGTTTATTAATGACACATAGGACTAGAACGACATAAATAGACAAACACACAAATACGTTTAACATAAAAGATAAGAAATTATACTTTACAATTCTTATTATTTCGAGTCACGGCCACACAAAAATTCTGTCACACACTTCATTCTCAAAAAACAACCAGCCTCACTGACGACCGAACGCCAACTGACTTTACAGAACAGTCTTGTGCCGAGCCATCTAGAGCAGGCAACTATAATGTCCCGTTCCTTACATTATGTATATGTTACATAGTGACATAAGAATTCTAGAAAGGCTTAAGTGGGAAATGGCACAAAAAATGTTCGGAAATATGGAAATATTGCGTTAGGATATTTAAATCTTGAGCGACATTTCTTCTGTTCAAGCACCCTGATTGGGATAGTCAAAAGCGGTTTTAAACGATTATAAATATTCTCAAATGGCACTTGGAAGGTATTTAAAAGAAGTGTGAATGGGAAACGAAAGAACAAAAGATAATCAACCCCTTAAAATAGTTAAATGAATGCAAGGAAACAGAAGTCTTATCTACTGAACCATTACTATTAATGACTAATGATATTCAATGAAAAGAAAAGCACATCAATCATTCTAATCATTAAAACGACAGCTTCCTGAGATGTCTATTTGTAATGATTAGGTTTCTTTCTCAAGCCTGGGACAGTGGATATCTGGTCACCTGGACCACTATCTGAACTAAGCTTTTACGTACGATTTGTGGTGGATAAGTGCTTAGCAGCAAAATTCTGAGAAGCGATTAGTAGCGTGAGGTACACCGATAGCTATTGGGTATTGCACAAAGACCTCCCGTGATTCTGTAAAAATAATCAACGGTGGATTTGCTCAGCATTTTCCCTTGGAAACCGGAAGAGAACCATACCGGTAATAAGGGCTTTGAGTAAGTGTTGGAGATATTTACGCAGCACCCAGCGACTCTTAACGAAATTTCTTCCGTTCAAGCACTCAGATTGTGATAATAAAATGCGGACCTGCTCAGTTGAAATAGAACATATGAACAGGTTCTTAAAGGGAAATCATCCATTGCAATATTTAAAAAAAAACTTTTTTTCGGTGTCCCTTTCCGTGTTCCCAAAGTGAACAAAACAGAATACCCCTCCATTTATCCGAGAATTCCACTTAAAAAAGTAATCTAAAACTAATTAGCTCCAATTAGAAGGCATCGAGCAAAGACAATCGCATCAAAGTTCCTAAATAATTTCAATCGAATTTTTCACAAAATATCTGAACTTCAATAACTTAAAATGTTTTTAATATATACACTAAAACCTGTTTAAAACGGACACTGTAAAAAACGGAATCCTGCCTTAAGCGGAAAAAAATATTTGGTCCCGTCGGAAATCCTCATATACTAATGAGCTCTGTATAAAACGGAATCCTGTCTA
>BGPR01045691.1:0-12251 GCA_013235015.1 Araneus ventricosus | reverse complement strand
ATTTCTTCGAATTTGGCACGAACGTTGCTTGAAATCATTAAAAATGGTATATGTGAAAATACTTTCAGTTTTGGTCGTTTTAAGATGGAGTACGTTTTAATGGTTCCGCTTCATGTAATGTTTAGCATTTTTTAAAGATTCTAGACAAATGGTTCGAGTTATAAAAAATTGCACACCACCTCCACTCTCGAGCGTAAAAATTTCTGCAGCTTTGTCGAAGCATTTTGGACATAACTTTAATGACTCACCGGCAAACGAAAGGGAAAGTTGAGAAAAAAATATTATAGAAATGTGTTGCTGACCAGCCGAGAAAGAGAGAGGATGCCTCCTCCCCCCCGGCTGAATAAGACATTGGTTTAACCTTTAAAGATTGCGAAAACAAGTAAATCTTAGATTTTTGGGGGGAAGAAGGTGAGGTCTACTGTTCACAGAATTTCTTGACTTCTCTACGTGTCTTAAATTTTTTAGCCATTTTTTTTCTGCGCGTAAATGGGGATTGGAAATTTCTGGAAGTAGAAGAGCCAAAATATCACAATGCTCTGAATTGAATTTTTGACAATTTTTATTAATATCAATTATTTTTAATAGCGCTTAAAAACAATCAATTAGAAAAAGTAGAATAATCAAATTTAAAAACATTTTAACTTAAACTTTAAACAGAAACAACAAAATTTAAACAATAAAATTTAGACAATGTTTAAGTCGTTTAAGCTATGCGCAATTGCAGCTGCAAACAAAAAACAATGGAAATCAAAATCATTTAAAGAAAGCAAAAAACTAAAAAAAAATACTCTGAGAGAATCGAATTAAACAAACAAGGAATCCATTATAGTCCACTTTGTCAAGGGCTAAGGACTAAATTCGAAATGGATTTAAAATATTTGGGAAACTTTTTCTGTAAGAAGCTTGCATTACGCCAAAAATAGCTTCTCTTAGCCCAAAATTTCCCAACAAAAGACAAAGGAGATCAGTACCAGCTAATAAGCATTATTTTAAAAGAAAAAGGAAAACTAAATACAAACATAAAAACCCCAATACGATTGAAATAAAAATAGCCATCAGGTTAAATAACAACCTTTATAAAAATGAAGTTACCCACGCTTAGAAGAGAGATAAAATGTCCTCACTTTTATTACAAACAAACACGAAGTTCCCGCCTAAATAAGCAATTCCCCTTTTTTCGTAAAGAAAGACTAGAACCATGGCAATTACTGACAGAATGAATAAACTTATTATAGTGTGTTGTGTTAACGCACGCCGTACCTTATATTTTAATTTTCTCTCCAGTATGTAAAAGAAATTAGAGTTTGCCATGGTGAGATTTTATTTAAAAATCCAATTTTTACAACATACATTATAAAAGTAAATTTACATAGCTTTCAGCTCATTATTAAAAATAATATTCACTAAAATATATCTAGTTTTGGAAAATTTCCTCTTATACGAAAACGTGCGAGTATAAAGCCCAGATGAACTTAAACTGAAAAATGTGAAATTCTTTTAAACAGTGGTTCATTACGGACAAATAAAATCGTTTATGTTTAAGAGTTAAGATTCTTAGAAAAAAAATCTTGAAAATTGCATTTATATGAATTATTCATGTACAGCTGCACGACTCAGACAACTCCCTCTTTTGTCTTATGAATGAGCTATTGCAACTCGTAAACCAAATACAAAATTTAAATACTGAAGATACAGAATGTCTGGTATTACAAAATGTTTTATTTGCAATAACACAATGTTTTTAGCATGAAAGTTTGTTTTGTTTGACTATGTCTAAGAAATCTAACAAGAAATCTTCAGGTATTTATGTCCACGGAAATTCCTCTTAGCCCACTAAGAATCTAAGAATCCCACAAATCTTTAATTCAGTCATTTCAATGTCGGTACTTGTCTAATGTTTTGGATGACTAACTTACATTTTGTATTGAATATCTAAAGAGACAAAAAGGTAAGAATATCTAAAAAGACAAAGAATGATAGTGGCAATTTAATTGGTGTGCGCAAGTGCAGCATCATCCAGGAAAAAATTGCTAAGTATAAAATAAATACAAATATTAAAAAAAGGGGGGGAAGTGGGAGGGTAAAAAATAATAGTAGACAACGACAAGAAGTAAGAATCTAGTGAATGGCTTCATTAGAGGCCAGACATTCATGCAGAATTCCACTTTTGAATCTGCATGAATGTCTGGCCTCTGATGAAGTCATTCACCAGATTCTTACTTCTTATCGTTGTCTGCTATTATTTTTTACCCTTCCACTTTTTCCCCCTTTTTTTTAATATTTGTATTTATTTTACATTTTGTATCTCATTGACTATTCTCAGTCGAAGACATCCACTCTGCATAGTCACGACAAATATACATAAAAAACACCATTCGTTATACGTGATAAATACTAGTTATAGTTAGCTTTCCTGTGGTCAAGACATGGCTAAAAATCATGAGGAAGATACGTATTTGTCCAAACTTATAAATATGCTGTTAACCAGTATACTCAAAAATGTGGTAGAACAATTCGCACTTTAGCAATGAATGGCTGGCTGCAGTCGGACAGGTCCACACTTTGAGTATTAATTCCTCAAAGTGTGGGCCAGTCCCTCTGAAATGTGGGGTTCTTCTGAAAGTTTCCCAGGAAGACATCCTACTTCTCTATATTGGAGCTAAAGTCAAGTTTTTACCTAAGTCATTTCAATCTCCTTTATACTAATTAAAGATGCCTCACTTCGCCTTTATCATGGACTTGTAGATTTTTTGATAGACTAGGTAGGATTCAAACCACAATTCCAGAACATATTACTTTTTCTTCAAACTGAGGTTGCCATTTTGTCTCTTTTCGTCATCCATAACGAATATTTCTGAAATTTGTTAACATCTGTTATGAACATGAGACCGCATTTTCCTAGCAGATGTGAAAAAAAGTTTCAAAAATATTCGTTATTGGTTGCGAAACGTTGAGATTTTACTTTCTCTTTGAAATTTCCAAAAATTGAGATGGGTGGTGTTGATTGTTAAGCGACGATATAGAGGTTACAGACAATTTTTAATTTCAGCCATAACTATATATATTACAATTATCCAGCCCTTAATAATATTTCTTAACAACTCGTTCAGACAAAATTAGAAAATAAATTAGCGAAAATTCAAAATTAATTAACAGTTAAAACATAAACCTGAGTGATAATAAATAGAGAAGAACATGCACTTAAGTGAGGTTAATTACCTAAAGTGGACAACAAAGAGGCTTTCCTCTCGTAAACCGGATAAAAAAACAATTCAATTATCCAGTTTCAAGCCTTTAATTATCCACGCCATCTTAACCGACGTGCCTCCGACTGCGTTATTTTAGAAAGTCATCTGTAAATCTACGAAATGCAGTCTTTAGTCAGTCTCGGGGGAAATGAAATCCTTTTTGTGCTGCGAAAGGAAATGAGTTAATTATGCATAGTTTAAATCTCGTTGTGTGTTTCGTTTTTAAGGGGTCTAAAGAGAAGTATGCGCTATCCGAATTCGTCAAGCAAGGCGTGCCAAGAAAATAAACGGACTGGTGCCTTAAAACTATTCATTTTTAATTTTTTACACTTTCTGTATCATCACCTTCAATATACTCCCCTCTTCAATCACTGAACCAATCGATAAAAATTTCCCAATATTCAAAGCAGTGCTTTAGAGCATTTTCTGAAAACCTTTTCATCACCTCCATCGTTTTTGTTTTCACTGCATGTATTGTCTCAAATCTACTTCTACTGGATCATCTATGGGGAATCAAAAGAAGTCACATGGGTCGAGATCAGTTAAATAGGATTGGGGATCCCATGCTTGTTCGAAAACGTTTCGACTGACACTGAAACTTGGGCTGGGTCACTTTCTCCGTTCCTGTTAGAGTAATGACGACACATGCGTAGCATTCGACTCAATAACAGAATAGCTAAAAATCATGCCTGTGATATATAAAAGCGCGTTAAATTACGGACACAAAAACAATTCACGTTACATTAACAAGCATGTAAGTAGATCTGAGGAAAAAAGAGAGAGAGAGGAAAGGTAACTGTTAACGTCACTTAGTGTTTGCTGATAGGTGGGTGGATTGATGCCATTCCTAACAACATGTGTAATATTTTTGGTATAGATAATTCTAGGGTTCCGAAACTCATCGCTCTTTTGAAAATGCACCAGGCAGGGTTGATTTCACATAATAGGGGGTGAATGAAAAAAGGCAGGGTTGAGATGTTTAACTTTTACTGAGTATGGCCTAACAAAGAACTCCAGAAATGCCCTCATCATACTCATTGCTTGTCACCCCTTTTACAACTAAGATCGTCGAAAAGTGTTAGTTTTGGCATCTTGAAACGATAAGTAGATTGTTTGATTTTCAGGTGTCCAATCAATGTGCACAATCCCTCTGGTGCCTAAAACACTTACTCAGACAGGATGTCACGAACTGACTCAGACAGGATGTCACGAACTGACTCAGACAGGATGTCACGAACTGACTCAGACAGGATGGCACGAACTTACTTAGACGGGTCGTCATTAATCTTTTCTTAATTCTCTCTGAATTTTTTAATTCAATCAGAACCTGTTCATGCAATATCCACTTATCTCAGTACAATTGTAGCAACAGTAAATAAGTTTTGTCGCGGATTTCCCAAGATTAAAAAGCAATTTCAAGTTAATACGCTGCTCCTTTGGAATACTTCATATTTTGTTCCGATGTGTCATACATGAAATGATACACATCTAAGATTACAGTCATATGGAGAGATATACAGGGTGAAAACTTAAGCAAATGGTAGAGGGGGAGTCTTTTGTGTCTAACTTGTCATTCTGCTGTAACATGAACAGTCCGGTTATTTTCTGGGTACTTCCTGCATACATGCACGTACACATCTTTTATCACATAGGAATCCGAAATTCTTTTTAAAATAATATCAATTTTATTCAGATAAGAAAAATATATCACATTCTTTTTTTTAGATAATACGCTGCATTAATCCTATCACCTAGCACCCTGCTGAAGATAGATGATATAGTTTAATTTAACACATTGATCGCCGTATGAATCCAAAATGATTCATACGGCGATCAAATACGAGTCATAAATACTATCTAATCGGATGGCCCTCCTGTACTAAAGTTAAGAGATAGCAGAAAAGAATCATCTAGGTAGATAGATGGCTCGAATCTCAGAAGTGAGTCGTGGTCGCTAACGTGTAAATTTTAGTTAACTTTACATACCATTTTGAAACAACCCGAGGGCTATTTTGGGATGGTTCTCGTCATTTTGATCCTTGGCCAGATGACGATGACGACGCTTGAGCTGGCATCCCCTCCTCACAAATCCCATTACATACTAGTGGGAAGGCCTTAGACCTTTGACATTAAATTTAACTCACACTAGATCCACATACACGGCGGCTCATCTACGGAATTAGGTTTTGATCCTGAAACTATCGGGATTCGCTGTCGACATTTTATCACCGGGCTGCCTCATCTTCGAAGCTTGGGTGAAGCTGCAACTTTGGATCACTTTCCAGACGACGTTTGGATTCAAAACAATTTCGGGTAGCCTAGCACCTTATTTTAAGTTAGAAAAATTGAATTTAAATAAATACATTTGTGTGTTTATAAGTATTTAGCTTCAGACAGTGAGATGTAATTTTGCACCCAAATTATGTCTCTTTTTTATTACTAAATATTTTCCTTTACCCTTATTTTCACGTCTTTCCAAATTATTTCACTTATTTCTCAACTCTTAGTGGCGAGAACAATATTGGTTGAGAATCACTGGCATAGAAAAATTATCATTCCGAAAGATTTTATTTCTATGAATAGGATTTTCAGCTTCGCGTTATCAGAATAAAAATAGGCTGCCGTCAGCTTTGAAAAATAGATTTAGAGAGTTTTCTCAAAAGAACTTCTTTTACCTTTTTTAATCTCAACCTCATGTCTTCGTGTGAAAAATGACTGTTTTATCCGGCATTCTCTTTTTTCTAGTTTGAGTCAAAATGGATAAAAGTAGGCTAGAAACGGCAATGAGATAGCAAATGTCTTTTTCTCTATTAAAATATTTCAAAGGATAAGAACTTACAACTATAATGGATTGAAAATTTTAAATTGAGATAAAATGACGACTATAATTTAACTTTTTGAGCATGAATTTAAAATAGTCCGCTCACATTCGTAGCCCTTATTGTAGGTGTATTTCATGCTTCAATTCACTCTGTGCTATGTAAGTATCATTCACATATTTGACCCACTTCTCAAAACTGAGCCAAATCACGCCAGGTGACAAAAGTAACTTCGCGTGACATCATAACATGTGACGTTCTGATGCATTCTTCTTACTCTGATTGGGACGTCACTCCTTTTTTGACGTAGACTTACGTCTCTCCATAAAGGTCTAATGATGTGTCGGGAAAGGAAAAAAATAAGACGCTTTTCGCGCTAAAGTTAAACGCTTATAGCTCCGCACCCAAACAACATAGAGAGTTGGTGTTAGTTTCATTCAACAGAGAAAGGTAGACATTGAGAATTTCAAAAAGAATTTTACAATTTAAAATTACGGTTCAGTCACAGTCGAGCTGCAAAGTTGGTTAAAATCACTAAAAATTTTTATGAGGTCACATTGACCGATGAGCTCGCACTCAGACTATCCAAGTGCATTAAACAATTCATTTGTCGATCTTACGTTCACGCGAAATATTACTCAAATATTATTGACCTGCGTCGAATTTTGTGCTAAAATTAAACGTTTATAGCTCCGCAACCAAATAACATAGAGAGTTGGTTTTAATTTCATTTAACAGAAAACGGTGGACATTGAAGAGTTCAAAAATAATTTTAAAATTTATAATTACGGTTTAGTCACATTCGAGCTGCAAAGTTGGTGAAAATCACGAAGACTTTTGATGACGTCACAGCGACCGAAGCGCGCGCACGCATCGGTTATGAGCGGTATATTAACTGGATCTTAACAGATTACTAATTAATTCATTTCAGATTAATTAATTCATTCAACAGAGAAAGGCCATAGAGCATAGGTCATAGGTCAAAGTCACATTACCCTACTTTCGTCACAGAAAGTCACAGTTGAGTAAGGTAAGTAAGTCTACGCCTCTCAATCCCACGGCCATTTCGCAGAGATAGCCTCCAGTCGAATCTTTTTTCTCTTGCAAGAAGCACAAAAATTTTCCAAATTTAAATGCACGCGGTAGGTTAAACGTTTAATACGTGATTTTCCGGTAAATCCATTTAATCATTTCTACGCTAAATATTGATACTAAATCCATAAAAAAATATTTTTCCTGTCAAATACCGAATCTATCCATCTTTCATCCATCCAGCTGGTTTGATTGCTCTTGAGGTTGTAAGCACCAGGAGAGTGTGGTGCTGTTACGTCATATGAAAAGACGTATTTTTCAGGCAGAAGCCGGTAATTTCAATAGCTATTTCCTGAAATAACAGAAATTAACTTAAATTGACCTTAAAATTGTTTTGTATTTTTTATTTATTTATTTTGGCGAAGAATTGGTCAAGATCCATATATGCATGAGGGTATGCATTTGTACATTTAGAAATAAGTTGAATCCCTTTTTAAATTATTTATACTTGGAATACTACAATCTAATCGAGCGAGAGTTTTTTTCTGCTTTTTAGTTTCTCGTATGCGAAGTATATTGAGCGACGGTATTGAAATCGTTAAAATATTGGACCCTGTTATATTAAAAAATTTCCTCGATTCAGATCTCCCCCGAGTCCGTAAAAACCATTTTTGGGATTACGTACGTCTGTCGGTTGCGAACACGATAATTCAGAATTGGAGACAGCTAGAGTGATTAAATTCGGCATGTTGTAATTGCACCACAATTTTAGATTTCTAACAAATTTCCGATGAAATCCCTCTGAGGAAAGTCTATCTGTGTGACCGTCCGTGATCGATAACTCAAACATGGAAAAATCGAGAGAACTGAAATTTGGCACGCGGTTTAATCATCAGAATTTTAGATCTGTGTGAAATTTTAGATAGAATCGGTTGAAAGCCAAACAATGAAAATGCAAAATCGGTTTTATTCCCAATACGAAGAACAGAATGAGTCATAAAAATTTTAATATGCTAGAAAGTCTAGCGAAGAAAGCTATTCCGCTGTTTTTTTAATCTTTCCACTCAGTTCTTTCTTGTATCCATATTTGATCTTTTGTATATCTCTGAGCCACCAATAATTTACTTAACAATGTTAAGTAGTATAGGTTACAAAGCATGATACAGGGATAATGATAGCATGAAAAGTTATCATCTTTTGCATGGGCAAACTAACTTTCCGTGAATAACTAATTACATTTGTGATGAATATTAATAGCCTGACTTGCTACAAGCTGCATGAAGCTCTCACAACACCAGCAAATATTTTAACATGTCTAGTAGGAACCCTTTAATACTGAATGACGCTCTACTTATAATTGAATAACCGACTGACATCTCGGTGGTAAACACTGTTAAAATATTAAATGACAGTGAATACGTTTAGTGAATGTTCTTTGTAATAAAAGTTGACGGAGATAGGCCACAAATAAGGCTTAATGTTCTGTACATAAATTGGAATTGATTTAAACCAGATGACAAAGATTAAATTGCTAAAATCGATATGAAAGATTTACTCAAAAGCTATCTGACATTTCGAAATGATACGTAGAAAATAATCTAATGATAAGCGATATGCTATTCTGAAAATATACTTCAATAAGGCTAACGAATGAATGGGAACTTTAGAATGAGAATTGAAACCAAAAATAGTAAAGAGAACTATAGTCGTTCCCAAATGACTTGGCCATTTAACGAATTTTTTAAATTTTGAAATATTTCCGTTCAAAATAAATATTTAATAGGATAGTTTTAGACGAAAAACTTATTACGTCTGCACCTTAGTAAGGTGATACAAGACTTTAACTTGAATTTTCGTAAAGTTTACTCTATATCGAATTCTTTTTGTTAGACAACGTATCAAATATATCTCACAAAACTATTTTGGCACCTATGAAAATTGAATAAGAATCACATTAATTTAAAGTAAGTGATTCACTTTTCAACTACATGGTGTTGACCCAAAAAATTATTGACAGCAAATACAAAAGAAATCCGTGTTTTTCGTTCCGTCACATTCATGGAATTAATGAATTGATGAATGCTTATGAGATGCACGATTTGAGGACCATTAAAATTGCAGTTTTAAATTTTTTATGATTATTCCAGGCTATTTTCATTCTATGTCTACAAATCAAGGACTATTCTCACTAAGATCTCTTAGGATCTGTTTCATTAACCATAACTTTATATGTACCGGATGCAAAATAGTTCCGTTTTGCCCGACTAAATGTTCACGAATGGCATTTCCTTCTTCAACAACCATGTTCTCTCTCGTAGGCCACTCTTTTCTTATCCAGAGAATTCGAACCAGATATAGCAAAGAGAACTATAGTCGCGTTACCTTTGTTGTTGTTTGGCTCTGCTATTCTATAGACATAAGAAGCAATAATATTCGCCCCCCTTTGCTAACCAAGGGAAAAGTTAAATTACCTATGGATGTTCCTGAAACTTAATCTTATCCATAAAAGACAACACGGCCATGGTCTTAGACGCTTGATTTTATCATATTCTTCTTTCATTAATCACACGACTTTTTGTGTAAGAACAGATGGAAATATTCTTTTTTTTCTCCCTTTCATGTGATTCTTCTGTTCGAGGAGTAAATTATTATCTACAGTTTTTAATATTTCATAATGTAGTACATTGAATCTCAAAAAATAGGTCTGGTAGATAAAAACAGTTTTAATATTTGAAACCAGCGCACCAAATATAGACAAATTCAATTACATAATTCCAGACACCAATTTTCTTTTTTTCTACCTGGGTAATCAATGTGAATGTTTTGATAGGTCTCGTGCCACTTTGCAAAAATAAATATTAGATTTTTTTTAGTTTATTACTAACTAATATTTTAACATGCTCCAAACATTGGATTTTTCAAGCACGATAATGTTTCCATTCTGGCATTATTTCTGTAAATAGGGTGATCTAAAACTCTTTAAACATAAAATGCAACGAATGTTGCAATCAAGCCAGAGGAAGAAAAGACAAACGAATCGGGCCTAAAACTTTACCATCCTTCAAAGTTTCGAATAAGAGATTCGAAGCTCATTCTTTTTATAACAAATATTTAAAAGAAAATACAATTTTCTGGGATTTAAATTCCATATTTAATGTAAATTAATAAATAAATTGATTACAATGACGTATAATATAATAAATGATGACTCACATTACAAATCAATTTATGACTCATTTTCATTCGATATCCAAGAGAGCCTACTTAACCTTTAGGTTTTAAAGTGCAGGTTGAACTTCAGCGAGGATTAATAAGTTATTTTTTATTGCCCACGCCGACCCTGCTTACCCAAAGGGTGTAAAGCATGTCACGAGTCGGCGGGAAAAAGTCATTTGCATTTACGTCATTTATTCCCACAGTATATGCACTTGAATAAACCGTTTTGTTTGAAGAATACATTGAAACAAAATAAATTAGTGGCTCATAGATATATGCTTTAATAAAAATGTTAAATGTGCTTCCTCAATTCCGGCCGCCTCAGGGAGTCATTTTTACAAATTTTCACCACTTTAATTCAAATGTTTCTTGATTTAACGAAATTAGTTAAACATCTTTACAATAGATGGCAGCATGTATTGATATTTTTTATCGGATGAAACGCCTTTGGATCTCCTTTACATTCATTTGAAAATAGCATTTTCTGGGGAGCAGAATATTTCTCGTATGAGAATTGATAAATCATTATATCCTTGAATATTAATTTTATGATTCTTTCACATTGAATTATGTAACTAAAAGTTCATTTTTTAAAGTATATTATAAGTTTTACGTTATCTCTTACCTATTTGAGAATACCTAAAAATTTTCATGTCTCCTCTGGGAAAAATCAGGTCAGTTGCAACAATGACGAGTAAATATTGAAAGGGTAATCTTAGGAGATCTTTTTAATTTTAAATTAGTATTTCCAGAAGCATAGGCTGTATGATTCGCTCCCCCAGTATACTAATATTATCAGATTTCCTAATTCTCTTTAAAAGCAGATTGAAATCAACTGTGAAATTTAGTTTTCTTTGCATTACTGAAATATAAACAAGCTACTTCATTAATATCGTTATTAACTTATTCATTGTGGTTCATTGCTATTACTGTTATTATTGTTATTTACTCATTTTTTCGAACTTCTAGAAAGATAATTCCTATAGTTATATCTTAACCATTTATTTACCGAATTAACTTACCAGCAGCTTTTCAACTTTATTTTGGCATCATGATAAAAGATTTAATGCAGAATTACACCAGGAAAGATGAAAACTTTTTAATTTAATAAAATAATTTAATTAATTTGATTAATAATTAAAAATTTAATTTTTTTTCTTCATCTGCCATCTACTGCTTGCTGTAGCAATTACATTCCTCGTGTTCATGTGAATACTGTCAGGAAAAAAGGTCAAATTACGAAGATATAAGCGTGAATAAAGTAGTACATTTAAGTAACGTCAGTAAATAAAGGGTTAAGATTTATGGCTTTGCATATGAAAATTTTAAATTAGCTCAAACATAAATCCAACTATGCATATACGCTTTTTAGAAACTCAGTATGATTTACCTTTTAGTGATAACTAAATATAGCTTTCAGCTGCTTTTAAATTTTTTGACTATTTATAAAATATTAAAATTTTTGTTGCTTTATATTTATATAATAATAATAAATTTATATAATACTATTCTTCCTCACTTCAGACATGTTTTGGAGATATATATATGGAATGCTGACTGCTCAGATCCCGATTTCTTAGATCAGGAAGATAGTGGTTTAGAAGATCCGTCTTATTGTCTTCATGACGTACAATCGCTGTCCTCATACGAAGAAAAATAAGAAGAAAAGATCAATAAGTCTCATTTTAGATTCTAAAGAAGTGCATCCATCGTCTGCGACATGTTTTTCTTCACCAAATTCTAAATTTTCAGACATATCAAGTATTTCAAAATCTCCTAGACGTTTGAAAAGGAAAGGGGGGTTTAGGTTCAGTTTAATTTAGTTATATTAACGTCCCATTTTGAAGCAACACGAGAGATAATTTGGGACGGACCTTGTAATTTTGAACCGCGCTCAGATGACCAGGACGACACCTGAGCTGGCAACCCCCTT
>BGPR01045690.1:0-12251 GCA_013235015.1 Araneus ventricosus | reverse complement strand
TTGTCATACTGCACCCTAAATTAAGTGATTTAAGCAGTGAAACTTTAGCCATGATTATTTTCCGATTTAAATTTCTCGCAGACTGGACTATAATACGGAAGGTGGGACGAAAAAAGTTTTCGTCCTTTTTCTAATCACTATAGTGCGGAAAACTTGATTCTTGGGTAGAGAAGTAAAATTCAAAAAAAGAAAAATTCTTTTGCGGTAGCGCATCGACAGTAAACTTTTCAAAAATATACGATTTTCATAATTTTTCTAATAACAGGAAAAAATTAAATAACTTCTATAATAAGTAGCCATAGGCATAGTTTAGCAGAAAAAAGTGTAGGAAAGGTAAATAAATGAAAAAATAATATATTTTAAAATTGGCTAATTGCGCATTACACTCAAAAAATACATTTTCTTACTAAAAATTGACAAATTTCCATTGAAACAAAAAGTTGTTTCTGATTGTTTAAAATTTCAATTTGTAATCAAATATTATCCTTTACTTGCCTTCAGTTTCTTTTGGCACTTTGAAATAAGATTATCTTGAAAGTAGTGTAGTTCTTATAAAAGAATCTCTGGAATTGGAACCGACGACTTTTTGTGATGCCTCGGTTACCAGCTTCACACATCGTTCCTCTGATTGGGTGTCACATGGGAACTTGTCAAAGTTCCACTCAGCCGCTGTTCCACCTGACTGAACATTAGACCAAATATCTTGATGCGTGAATCTTCGCAGCAAAGGTGGGGGTGAAAGTGTAGTAGTGTTCCAATGAATCATTTCATTGTAGTCTGAATCTAGGAAATTGATTTTTGGTTGTTAGAGAGTCCTGATTCACTTTCTTTTAGAGGCTGAGTTTCTAGCTTTTATAATACTTATAAAACCTAATTCTCTTATATACACCCTTCTATCCACTATCATACTCAAAAGCAAGTTTTCTGGATGGGCAAAAACTGTATTTCTCTGAATTATTGGGTCAATGACTTTTAATAAATTTTCTGATAGGAATCTTGACAATTTTATAACTTTAAATACATGCTCTGCTCCATTTGTGAAGTAAAGAGTGAAAGTGAAACTTTTGAACTTAAGAGAAACTTTTAGCGAGTGGCCTTACCCTACTATACACGGAAATCGTCCAGGATTCACTGCCCGTCTGATATAGCCTTTACATCTATAGAGAATATACAGTTCGGCCTTGACCAAATTTGGTGCAGTTATGCTAGAGAAGACGAAATTTGACAACAGCGAGGCTTTACTAACTTTTTATCTAATTTTAAGTGTCTGAAGTGCTGAAGCTACTGGTGAGAATTTTTGGCCTCATTATTGTCAATGAATGCTTAAAAACCAAAGAATTGAGTTGGCTCTTCTGGGTTTTGCATGAATGAACAAATGGCCCCGACCTCGTTAGGAAGACCCCAGGATCATCAACTGCCGAAGAAGTATTTAACCCTTTCCGGACAGCTACGTCGCAGAGAGTGCGGCAATGGATATTTAACATAAGTTGAATAAAATCTATCGAATGTGGAAAGCTTGCCACCCGTCTTACCTCGTATTAACATTCCTCCCACTTGCTCCGATAGTTTTTAGTGACAATAAATCAGCCAGTTCGGTCTTAATGCCCTTGAAAGTGTACGAAACGCTCTAAATAACCCAACCGGGCTATAACGAACCGGCGGGGAATTATCCCTACAGAGAAATATTCGGCTGCTTTGTAAAAATTAAGCAAGAAAATACCAGCTGAGGACGAATCTGACATTATATCTCAATGGAGAAGCGACTGAGTACAGTGATCAAGAAACATATTCTGAGACTGATGTGGACAATCCAGTTCGAGAATAATGTAGAGACTCAAATTCGAACACAAATGTGAGTATCATCCATCCGTTCAAACTCTAATCTTATTACACCACAAAAAATAAAGTTTTGTGTAACTAAATTAGAGTAAATTGGAAGAAACGATATGTCGCGTAAATTGCACCAACATCATCAGTCTTTTCAAAAAAGTTACCTGTCAGTTAAGGGAATCTGTGGGTTATACTGGGTATTGCCGAATTCGACCGACAAATTCAGAGGGGTGATAGTAGGCATCAAGAGGATGAAAAATTATCATAGAACATAGGGTCGCAAACGATGAAACGTTTAGTCGGTGAAAATCGAAAAAATACAGGGTGTCCGAGAATTGTTGGACACTTTAACAAAAATTAATTTAAAAAAACTAATAATATTCAACTACGAATTTTTTTAATGTAAGCTTATTTTTAACATTTTTTTCAAATAGATAATTCGCCTTTTTGGTGGTCCAGGGGGTCGTAAATTACTGAAAATCAAATTTTAGTTTAGAGCCATTATCTGCAAAAATATTAAAACAGGAAGAAAAATAAAAGCATGAAATTGTAGGAAATTTTACGCTCTTTATATTTGTTAATTCACATGTAGTGTGAAAATTGAAGAGTTTTCGAAACAATAAAGGAAAACTAAAAAAGTCACCATAAATACAGATTGGCTTCAGATGATCGGTAGCATACCAATCAGCAGAAGCCAATCTGTGTTTTCTGGTGCTTTTTTACTTTTAGCAATCTACGCTGGACAAGGCAAACTGTTGGACCTAATGTGGTATGTATTTATTTCTTGGGTAAGAGGTGCTTGGTTAGAAAGTCTTTTTCAAAATTTAAATAAAATTTTTACTCAAATATTAAAAACAATTTTAAGGTTTTTCTCAGTAACTTCGGAGCATATAATCTCACAAGTACTTTTTACACCACTTTAAAATAAAAAAATAATTAGCTTTCCTGTGATGCAAGTGTTATTTCCTTACACTTTCTTCTCTAATTTTATATAAAGTTTAAAATATATTTTACAATAATGTATTACATATTTTTAGTATACAATATTTCTTTTTTGTTTTAATTAGAGCATTTAAACAAACTCCCGCTGCATCGATATTCAATACATTTTTTGTGTGCTCGTTATCGGTGCTATATAATAAAAATAAATTTTGAAAACTAATAAAAAGACAGACGAATCAAACCTAAAACATTATCATGCTACGATGTTTCGGACTAAAGGATCGAATATCCATTATGTGTTTTACCTATATCCCATAACAATTTAAATTTTTTGTTCTTTATTTACGTTTCCTAAAAAGTCAGAAGACGAAAATTGGTTTGTGCACATGATTACCAGTGCTATTCATTTCTGGTCAGTCTCAATTGCTGTTTTAACTCCAATAGATAAACACATAAGATTGTGTGCTTATTCAAAATGAGATCGCAGTGTGCACACCAATATCGAAAATGAGGTGAATGAAGAAAACAAAAGACACCAGACAAACACAGTGAGTGACATAGATTTTTCCAAAATTTTAATGCCCACGAGAGGCAGTCCATATAGCATTTTGAAACCTATTTATTAGATTGGAAACATTCATGACCGCTCCAGCCCACGGCAAAATTTGTCGTCCATAAGAAAACCGAAGAGAAATGGAGCGGAATGTTGGGCATCCACTGTTCCGTGTGGAGGCTCAGAAAGAGAGAGGCGGCTGCGTTGACGACGTCCCAGTGCTGCAAAGCGGAGTAAATATCATGTTTGCGAAGAAAATTTTAATAAAACAAAATAATCTTTCGGATATTGTCTCTATTTTAGAAATAGGGATATAATTACGTCTATAGCCCTTAAATTTTAATATTTAAAAAAACATCTCTGATTTAGACAGTGGAAGATTATTAAGGAACAGAACAGTAGAAGATAATTTTATTTGAGAATATAAGTAAATAATAAGAATATAATTTTATTTGCGATTTTATAATGCTTATTCTTTTCAATATAACAGTGATTCATTTATTTCATGTAAATAAAAGCAAAATAACTGTCTTTCAGCACTTTCTTTAAACTAATTTTTAGTTTTGAATAAATGTAAAAAAATTTCTTATTTTTTACATAAATACTTTCATCACACAAATCGTTATTGAATTATACACACATCGTATACATGATTCATAAATTTCATATTCTCACACTATAACAAGAATAATATCTCATTTCAAAACTTTCGAGCAATCTGATAATCAATATTTGCATTCTGATATATAAATTACCGAAATATTGGTTAATTTATGTTTTAAATAGAATAACTAATAACAAAAGTTATGAACATTTTATTAGGTAAAAATTGCAATAACATTTTAGAGGCTGACAATGTGAAGCATTCTACATCTTTGCACTCTTTAACTGTCCACTTTGAATTTTATTTGTTGCGTGTATCACTTTTAAACCATCTAATCAGAATGATAATTTTTGTTCTGGAATACATTTTAATTATTTACTCTGACACGCTTGAAAATTTTTCTTTTCATTTAGAACATAGATTTGTAATCATGTTCTTTTCTGATGTTCTATAGTTTACAGACCACAGGAAACTCATAAACTTCTCCTTAAGAGTCAAGCAACATCTGCACACGAGAAATAATTATAATAAAAATAAATTCCTCGCTTTTTAATTCTGAATGAGAGGAGAAATAAGAAAAAAAAACTGGGCTCCAGATTAGACATAAATTAGCCCAAAAGATCGTAATATTTATTTTCATTCATCGAAAATTCCTAACAATAGTTATATCCATTTTTAGGCCAAAATTGCAATAACTTTTTAGATGGCTGACAGTGTGAAGCATTCCCCATCTTCGAATTTTATTTGTTTTTATCACTTTTAAACCACTTAATTGAAATGAAA
This sequence comes from Araneus ventricosus, assembly GCA_013235015.1. Classification (NCBI taxonomy): domain Eukaryota; kingdom Metazoa; phylum Arthropoda; class Arachnida; order Araneae; family Araneidae; genus Araneus; species Araneus ventricosus. The sequence goes on along the minus strand of BGPR01045690.1, from coordinate 7,539 downwards.
ATTTTTGATCTCGAATACATTATAATTACCTCCTCTGGCACGCTTGAAATTATTTTATTTTTATTTCGAATACAAATTTTCAATCATGTTCTTTTCTCTTTTTCTATAAGTTTATCCCAAAACCACAGAAAACTCAAAAACCTCTCATTAAGAAAAAAGCAACTTCCTAAGTTTTAAAGAAAACTAGAATTAATTATATTAAAACTAAATTCCCCATATTTTAGTTCTGAAAGAGAAGGGGAAAGAAGAAAAAAAAATAAAAACTCGGCTCCAGACTAGATATAAATAATCTCAAAGATCGTATTATTTATTTTCATTCATTGAAAATTTTAACAGGCAACTTAAAATAATTTTTTAAAAAGAAAATAGTAGTATGAAAAAGCAAATCTATTATTTTGAATTGATGTAAAGTAAACAGAAATAGATGACTAGAAATAATTTTTATTAAAAATAAAAGTATCTAACGTTGAAATTATAAGCAATAAGAAGTTATGATGTAAATTGATGAGGATACAATAACCATCCATTAATCTTACAGATAGAAGAAATTTATTCCTTTAATTTGAAAACATGTGGAATATCAGAGTGTTTCGCAATAAGTCCCAAGAAGACAGAATGAATGCGCAGAATATCTTTCCCCGTAATTCAGGAAAGACAAATAGCACACTGCATTTGTGGACCATCCCTGGGTACGTGTTTGTTAATGGAAAGTTTCGGGGTGCTGAGTTCATTTAAAAAGTAAATATATAAGTAATAGATGGAAGAGTAAGTATGGAAGTAAGCGATATTGGATGGATTTCGGTTGTAAATGAGTTGGCTGCAAGCATGCGTTAAAAAACGGAACTGCGTGGAGTGGAGCGATCGTGAATCACCGGCGTTATGAGGAAATGAAAATTTTTTGGGAGAAACTGAATTATCCAATACAAGTTGGGGCGAATGAGTGAATTTGTATGATCCAAATGCAGAATTCCATTCATTCCTCTAAACTTCATAAAAAGGCTTTTGATATATTTGCCCAGTATAAATGCTTGGCCAACAATTAATTTTATATCTAAAATTACAATATAGAAAAGTGGTATTAAGTCAAGATTTTGATATAAAATTAAATGCATTTAATCAAGTTCTAGCAGCATTTTATCAATATACTATAACTTCCAAATAAATTATTTAAAAGGTCTGCTTATCAATGATAAGAAATTTGATTAATTTGTCTAAAGTTTTGTTTAATTAAAGCTCAAAGTTGATATTAACTCGCTTAGATGTTGGTAAAATAAGATTTTTTTTAGACGAGATCGCTTGTTACTAGGTTCCATAGGTTTTCACGATTTGACTTGCTCACCAATGTATTTGGCTTTAAAGTGGCTTGATATCTTTTTATAGTCGTTAACAGACAAAAGTAGTAATGAATATGTTAGATTGCAAAAATGCAATTACATCATTTTCGGCTCTGCCAGTACTTGTAAATAATTTATATTTCCGACTCCAAAGTTTCTTTCTTATCTTGCGGCAACTTTTAACTTCTCAACAGATTTTTTATAGTTTTATTAAATATCTGAATTTATCAGTTTTATTTTTGTAATAATCAACTTAATTATTAATCGCTTTAACTTTTTATGTAATTTGTTTTAAGGTCTTGATGTTTATTAAATTGTTAATCCCTTTTATTGCAACGAACTATATACTCTCCATTTTAACGGCGGAAGCTTCTGAGGTGTAAGCTGGTCCGCGCGTCCTCTGACTGGGAAAGTTTTCTTTGTGTAGTGCATATTGGTCTTTCGACACAGAACTAAACGGCCGTGCGTCTGTAGGTTCGGGGTTCCGATGATTTTTCTTTCGGTTATCGTCCTCGCAGGCGTGCAGACGGGCAGAAGAAAAATGATCAATTGCTGATGAAGTAAAAGCCACTAGAGTATGATGACTCGACTGAACTTTGAAAATTACCTTAAGATGATGAAAATATTCTTGATGAACTCTGCAAACTGCCTGCTTCTTGTGTAGATGAACTTCAGAACGACGGAGTGCCATACGAGTGGAAAGTGAAGGCAGAGGTATGATTTAATATTACGACGGTGAACAACGACAAAAGAAATTATAAAACAAATGTAAAGTGCATTGAATTTAGGCCTGAATGTTCATCTTCATCAAACGAATTATCTCGCAGAGAACATTAGTGACCACATATCGAATTTTCCATCTCAAAAAATTAGATCATCTGAGCTGAAACGGCAGCAAATTTTTATGTATTAATGCATTATAAAGTGTTTTTAGATTTCTTTATACTCAAATGAGTGGAGTTACGTTATGATAAAATAGATTTTGATTATAGAGAGCTCTCATATATATTTCTAAGGTCCGCAACAAAAATGTTATAATGTATGTAATAACGTGTAGTAAAATACTAAAGATCTCTGTATGTTGTGTGCATCGCAAGAATCTTTTGTACTAACGTGAATTTTTGTATTTTAACATATTCTAGACAAATTATCAATTTGAAGTTGGGAAGTAAAAAATTTAAATTTGATAATAAAAATATTTTAGTCAAGAAATCAAATCTCTTGTATCTTTCAATTAGTGTTACAATGCAAATATAATTTATTTCAGCAATTCTACCATTATTGGCCATGAACTTCTAGGTAGTTTAGGAAAGGTGGGTAATCACATAAGTGACACTATGAATTGTACCATTTATTGGTATTCTTCCTTTTGGAGCATTTAAAATTTAATTCCATCTTTCTAACACCATCTTTCATTTTGGTGCCGTAACACTTATTGTAGAACAAAATTCTAGCATGCTATCTTATTTGGTTTATTTCCCAGCTATTAAATCCAGTCCCAGCATAATGGTGCCCATCTTTCAGAATAACATTTTGTTTCGTTTATACTATGCGATAAAAAAATTCCAAGAAGATTAATAGCGAAATTCACACTCTTTTAGAAGCATATATCAAAATCTAATTGCAATAGTGTTATAAATGTTTTATTTAAATATACTTTTTAAGAGAAGAATAAGTCTGGATTTTATTACGTTATTTTTGATGCAAGTGTTTGCTGACAGAAAGAAGTCCATTCAAATAGTTTCAGTTTGTTAAAAGATAAGAGCCTTCTTCATGATCTATAATACCACACTGATTGCTTGAACTCAAGATAAATATAACATGCAGTCTATCATAATTTTTGCTAAATTTACAATTCATTGGGAACTCAGAAACTTTTCCTTATTGTTAAATTTCGGAATATGTTGTTGATATTAGGTTCCACTATTTCGAATCTACAGTCAGGCGGATATTCAATTCTAAAGTCATTTTAGAGACATTGGAGTAGAAAGATTGTTGTCAATGAACGCTTATTAGTTTTGTTTATAGTTACTATACTTTCAAATTAAATTTATATGAAAAACGGCAATTAGAAAATGATAAATATAAAAGGAGTTTACTATCAAAACCTGTTCAAACCTAAGACAGCAAAAGCTACGAAGTTTTTTACATCAATAGCTAAGTGCGGAAAAATGTTTGAAGAAATCGTGAAGACAAAAATATTTTTTATAGCCAAGAATTCAAATATTGATAATTAATTGTTTCTCATTCTTATCCATAACGAATGGAACATGAATTCCAGCTTGAGAAACATCACTATCAAAAAATGAATAAATGATTTCAAAATGTTGAGAATTAGATTTTGAAAATTACTCATAAAATGTCTTTGGAGCAGGGTTTCAGTTAGAACAACATAGAGTAGGTCCATGGAGCCAATACATGGAGGTCTGCAAAAGCTTCATTGAAATAAAGTAAATAATCAGGTTTGGTCACTGAAAGTGGAAGGATATCATAAGTAGGGCATAGATTAGTCTAATTTTTACTTCTAAATTAAATTACTAGTTTTCTCTAAATTTTATTAGTGTTTCTAAGTGCTAAATATATCCTTTTCCTGTATTATAATATTCAGTGATTTCAATTTTTATAAAGGTTTTTTCCCCGTTTACCAATTAATATCACTTTAAAATTAGCAACCTTTCAGTGATACTAATTTCCCCCTAAAGATTTTCGTCTAATTCTGAAATTACCCATATTTTACAACTGTACTTTTCCTTGTTTTAGTTACTACGAATGTTGCAGTGATAATGTAAAGACGAATAATCCTAAATACCTTGCTACAATGTTTCTGACGGGAGATTCAAATTTCATTTACGTTTTTCTAAAGAATATATCCACTGCAAGAGATGATGCGACAAGTAACTAAATTTTATTTTCTCACAAATTCCCAGTGATTCTGAAGAAAAAGTAAACATAAAAAATCGTCAGCAGAATACAATTCCGAAGAGATATGATAGAGCTGCAAACTAGGCGACAAAAATCGCGCTGTTTTTAAGGAGATAATTACATTTTTTCCTTACTTATTTCTTCTGAAAAAAGCTGTGCTGAAACGGCGTTGCGGCGAAACTACACCTACGACTCGCACTGGCATGTTTATAAAATATCTTAATCTCCGAATTCCATTTTATAGAGTCCAATAAATGAATTGTGTGCATTTTTATTTTCTTTTTCATCACTTTGGGAGATTTTTATTCAAGAATAGGTTAGCATTTCCAAATAATACAGGGTTTAGTGTAAAAATAATTCGAATAAGAATAAAAGATTCCAACAATCTTTTATTATCGACAAAGAAAAGCGACTTCTTCCCAAAAAATAATTCTGTTTTACATATCTTTAAAATACAATTATATTTTAAAATGCTATATTGCTAATTAGAAGAGTGAAAGTTTGTTTTTGGGCTCTGACATCTTGAGCATTCATTAATATCTCAACTTTTGTATTCCACTTTATGAGCCAAATGCTGAATATACTTTACTAAAAAAGCAAGAAAGACGCCCTCGATTTTTCCTTTGGATTTCGTCCTTCATTTATACATCTTATTCTTCCATAATTGGTTTGATTATTTCTTCTTCTTGCCTTGGATCCATTAAATCTTCTGCTTCATCTTTGTCTTGCTCCATCCTATTTTTCTATTCTCTTGCCTTTCATGCATTGTACTTCTATCCTTTTCTTTAAGTCGCTGACAAAGAGAAATAAGTTCGAGCTTTCTCACATACATATTTATATGAGCTCCGTGATCTACCTAAACACACTTCATACTTGATCAGGCACCTGTTTACGAAATCATCTTCAGATTGCGTGTATAATAGATGTAATAGTCAACAAAGATGGATATTAAAATGACGCTTTATTTCCAAAATATTTGCCAGAAACAGGAAATACATGTAACAAAACTAAACAGCATGTGTATAAAATAAGCAAAACAACGGCTATAGCTGAAAGCAATACACTTATTAAAGAAAACTTCAAGACAGTCGAAAACACTAGAAAACTTCAATGAGATTATCCACTCGTTTCAACTCCTCTGGTTTTTATGGCTTTCCGACAGGGCATGACGCCACATGAAATTCTCCCGAAAATTCCATATCTCGGTTCTCTTAAAGATATCACTCTAATTCTTGAGTATTTTAGAACCTTTTTTTCTGGCGCCATTTTCTTAGGTAATTGGCTTGGCATCCTTTAAGAGTCTCTGTAAAACTCTCTTTCTAACTGCAAGATTAACATTGCAGAGAAAATGGCTTAAAAGATTTCTAGATCCGCTCCTGTTTAAATTGAATAAATTTAATTTAATTAGTTAAATTTAATGAATCAAATTTAATCAATAAAATTTTAATTGATTACAATTTAAATAATATAACAACAATACAAATTTAATTTATTTGAAATTAACAATTAATTTATTGAAGTAATTCATATTTTTTGAGAGTTAGAAATCACAAAAAACCTTTAGGTCCCTAACGGCTTCCTAGATCCGCGACCTTGCTCTATACTCCCCTTGCCTCTTTCTCCCGACATACGCTACTCGTTGAAGAGGAATTGTTTGATGAAACAACTTTCCTTCTGCGCTACACAACAAGAAATATTGTTTAATGGAAACAGAATTATTACCGTTATTTAACATATGGAATGATATACTTGCAGACTTCAATGAAAATGATGTTTCCTATAAGAATATTGGTTAATTAGTAGAATATTATCTGTGGTTGGCAGAAACAAACACAGCTACCGACCGTGTTCAATGACCAACAAAAGTGACCAGTGTTAAAACTACATTACATGCTGAAGTTCTAAAGTTTATGCTGATTGCAAAATATAATTTTGATCTCACATGAACGGAACTTTAATAATAATAATTCCAAAAAATGAATTGTAAATAAAATCAATTTATTCTTCCGAAATATATAAAAAATATTTAAAAAAAGTGTAATTGAGATATTATAGTACTAAACTTGTTTCGATACAATTACATATTAAATAAACTCAAAAGAGATTATCAACTCGTTTCAGCTTCTCCTGTATTTATAGGTTTACGACAAAGCGTGAAATCATATTGAATTCTCCAGAAAAATCCAGATCTCGGTTCTTCTGAGAGGCAACGTCGTAATTCTTCAATTTTTTAGAATCTTCTTTTTTGTCGTCAAAGTCGGGTGTAATTGGCTTTGCAACAATTAGGAATCTCTGTAAAACTCTCTTTCTAACCACAGGATTCATTTTGATGGGAAAACAGTGTCACAGATTAATGGTTCGACGCTAAATTATATTCAATAAATTTAATTTAATTATTTTAAATTGAATGAATCATATTTAATCAATTAAATTATAATTAGTTATAATATAAACAATAACGATTACATTTACTTGACATTAATAATTAATTCAATGAAGTAATTCTTAGTTTTTGAAAGTTTTCATTACGAAAACATTAAAAACAAGATTCGCACTGGATCTATATGCCCCTGCACCCCCGCGGCATAAGCGGCTGGCTGAAGACGAGTTGTTTGATGAAACATCCTTTGTTCTGTGATACACTACAAAAGAACATTTGGTCACTGGAGACAAAATTACTAATAAAATAGCCCAGATACCCCGGTAACGCTCTGACGTCACCAACAAAGAAACTCGCGCCATAGCACTGCGAGACGTTAAACAGCATTATTTCATTGTTGGAGAACCTAAATTTCAATAATTTTAAATTTAAAAGAGTAATTTTCGTTCTAATTTCAAATTTAATAGCTATAAAGTAGTGAAATAAAATTTTCTATCGATTGATATAAAGTACTCGCTATGATCAATAGTTCTAGAGAAATTTTAAATTATATTAATCCTATATTTCAAATTAATTTCCATTTTTTTAATAGAAAGTAGTTAATTACTTCAGTGATATCTCATGAGCGTGATATAGTTTGGACGCCAAATTGTATCTGAATGCAATCGTGGCGATGTTGTTTTCTTGCCAACAATTAAATCAGCCACCAGTGACGTGAATCTACCATTCGTTCTCAACCGCCGCCAGTTCCCATTAATTCCAGCTTACACGATGACTATCAACAAATCGCAGGGGCAAACTTTCGATCATGTTAGAATTTACCTCGATGAGCCTGGCTTTTCACATGGACAGCTCTATGTTGCACTTTCAAGGTCTAGGATTCCCAAACACGTTAAAATTTAC
>BGPR01045689.1:0-12251 GCA_013235015.1 Araneus ventricosus | reverse complement strand
AAGGGGGTTGCCAGCTCAGGTGTCGTCCTGGTCATCTGAGCGCGGTTCAAAATTACAAGGTCCGTCCCAAATTATCTCTCGTGTTGCTTCAAAATGGGACGTTAATATAACTAAATTAAACTGAACCTAAACCCCCCTTTCCTTTTCAAACGTCTAGGAGATTTTGAAATACTTGATATGTCTGAAAATTTAGAATTTGGTGAAGAAAAACATGTCGCAGACGATGGATGCACTTCTTTAGAATCTAAAATGAGACTTATTGATCTTTTCTTCTTATTTTTCTTCGTACGAGGACAGCGATTGTACGTCATGAAGACAATAAGACGGATCTTCTAAACCACTATCTTCCTGATCTAAGAAATCGGGATCTGAGCAGTCAGCATTCCATATATATATCTCCAAAACATGTCTGAAGTGAGGAAGAATAGTATTATATAAATTTATTATTATTATATAAATATAAAGCAACAAAAATTTTAATATTTTATAAATAGTCAAAAAATTTAAAAGCAGCTGAAAGCTATATTTAGTTATCACTAAAAGGTAAATCATACTGAGTTTCTAAAAAGCGTATATGCATAGTTGGATTTATGTTTGAGCTAATTTAAAATTTTCATATGCAAAGCCATAAATCTTAACCCTTTATTTACGGACGTTACTTAAATGTACTACTTTATTCACGCTTATATCTTCGCAATTTGACCTTTTTTCCTGACAGTATTCACATGAACACGAGGAATGTAATTGCTACAGCAAGCAGTAGATGGCAGATGAAGAAAAAAAATTAAATTTTTAATTATTAATCAAATTAATTAAATTATTTTATTAAATTAAAAAGTTTTCATCTTTCCTGTTGTAATTCTGCATTAAAACTTTTATCATGATGCCAAAATAAAATTGAAAAGTTGCTGGTAAGTTAATTCGGTAAATAAATGGTTAAGATATAACTATAGGAATTATCTTTCTAGAAGTTCGAAAAAATGAGTAAATAACAATAATAACAGTAATAGCAATGAACCACAATGAATAAGTTAATAACGATATTAATGAAGTAGCTTGTTTATATTTCAGTAATGCAAAGAAAACTAAATTTCACAGTTGATTTCAATCTGCTTTTAAAGAGAATTAGGAAATCTGATAATATCAGTATACTGGGGGAACGAATCATACAGCCTATGCTTCTGGAAATACTAATTTAAAATTAAAAAGATCTCCTAAGATTACCCTTTCAATATTTACTCGTCATTGTTGCAACTGACCTGATTTTTCCCAGAGGAGACATAAAAATTTTTAGGTATTCTCAAATAGGTAAGAGATAACGTAAAACTTATAATATACTTTAAAAAATGAACTTTTAGTTACATAATTCAATGTGAAAGAATCATAAAATTAATATTCAAGGATATAATGATTTATCAATTCTCATACGAGAAATATTCTGCTCCCCAGAAAATGCTATTTTCAAATGAATGTAAAGGAGATCCAAAGGCGTTTCATCCGATAAAAAATATCAATACATGCTGCCATCTATTGTAAAGATGTTTAACTAATTTCGTTAAATCAAGAAACATTTGAATTAAAGTGGTGAAAATTTGTAAAAATGACTCCCTGAGGCGGCCGGAATTGAGGAAGCACATTTAACATTTTTATTAAAGCATATATCTATGAGCCACTAATTTATTTTGTTTCAATGTATTCTTCAAACAAAACGGTTTATTCAAGTGCATATACTGTGGGAATAAATGACGTAAATGCAAATGACTTTTTCCCGCCGACTCGTGACATGCTTTACACCCTTTGGGTAAGCAGGGTCGGCGTGGGCAATAAAAAATAACTTATTAATCCTCGCTGAAGTTCAACCTGCACTTTAAAACCTAAAGGTTAAGTAGGCTCTCTTGGATATCGAATGAAAATGAGTCATAAATTGATTTGTAATGTGAGTCATCATTTATTATATTATACGTCATTGTAATCAATTTATTTATTAATTTACATTAAATATAGAATTTAAATCCCAGAAAATTGTATTTTCTTTTAAATATTTGTTATAAAAAGAATGAGCTTCGAATCTCTTATTCGAAACTTTGAAGGATGGTAAAGTTTTAGGCCCGATTCGTTTGTCTTTTCTTCCTCTGGCTTGATTGCAACATTCGTTGCATTTTATGTTTAAAGAGTTTTAGATCACCCTATTTACAGAAATAATGCCAGAATGGAAACATTATCGTGCTTGAAAAATCCAATGTTTGGAGCATGTTAAAATATTAGTTAGTAATAAACTAAAAAAAATCTAATATTTATTTTTGCAAAGTGGCACGAGACCTATCAAAACATTCACATTGATTACCCAGGTAGAAAAAAAGAAAATTGGTGTCTGGAATTATGTAATTGAATTTGTCTATATTTGGTGCGCTGGTTTCAAATATTAAAACTGTTTTTATCTACCAGACCTATTTTTTGAGATTCAATGTACTACATTATGAAATATTAAAAACTGTAGATAATAATTTACTCCTCGAACAGAAGAATCACATGAAAGGAAGAAAAAAAAGAATATTCCCATCTGTTCTTACACAAAAAGTCGTGTGATTAATGAAAGAAGAATATGATAAAATCAAGCGTCTAAGACCATGGCCGTGTTGTCTTTTATGGATAAGATTAAGTTTCAGGAACATCCATAGGTAATTTAACTTTTCCCTTGGTTAGCAAAGGGGGGCGAATATTATTGCTTCTTATGTCTATAGAATAGCAGAGCCAAACAACAACAAAGGTAACGCGACTATAGTTCTCTTTGCTATATCTGGTTCGAATTCTCTGGATAAGAAAAGAGTGGCCTACGAGAGAGAACATGGTTGTTGAAGAAGGAAATGCCATTCGTGAACATTTAGTCGGGCAAAACGGAACTATTTTGCATCCGGTACATATAAAGTTATGGTTAATGAAACAGATCCTAAGAGATCTTAGTGAGAATAGTCCTTGATTTGTAGACATAGAATGAAAATAGCCTGGAATAATCATAAAAAATTTAAAACTGCAATTTTAATGGTCCTCAAATCGTGCATCTCATAAGCATTCATCAATTCATGAATTCCATGAATGTGACGGAACGAAAAACACGGATTTCATTTGTATTTGCTGTCAATAATTTTTTGGGTCAACACCATGTAGTTGAAAAGTGAATCACTTACTTTAAATTAATGTGATTCTTATTCAATTTTCATAGGTGCCAAAATAGTTTTGTGAGATATATTTGATACGTTGTCTAACAAAAAGAATTCGATATAGAGTAAACTTTACGAAAATTCAAGTTAAAGTCTTGTATCACCTTACTAAGGTGCAGACGTAATAAGTTTTTCGTCTAAAACTATCCTATTAAATATTTATTTTGAACGGAAATATTTCAAAATTTAAAAAATTCGTTAAATGGCCAAGTCATTTGGGAACGACTATAGTTCTCTTTACTATTTTTGGTTTCAATTCTCATTCTAAAGTTCCCATTCATTCGTTAGCCTTATTGAAGTATATTTTCAGAATAGCATATCGCTTATCATTAGATTATTTTCTACGTATCATTTCGAAATGTCAGATAGCTTTTGAGTAAATCTTTCATATCGATTTTAGCAATTTAATCTTTGTCATCTGGTTTAAATCAATTCCAATTTATGTACAGAACATTAAGCCTTATTTGTGGCCTATCTCCGTCAACTTTTATTACAAAGAACATTCACTAAACGTATTCACTGTCATTTAATATTTTAACAGTGTTTACCACCGAGATGTCAGTCGGTTATTCAATTATAAGTAGAGCGTCATTCAGTATTAAAGGGTTCCTACTAGACATGTTAAAATATTTGCTGGTGTTGTGAGAGCTTCATGCAGCTTGTAGCAAGTCAGGCTATTAATATTCATCACAAATGTAATTAGTTATTCACGGAAAGTTAGTTTGCCCATGCAAAAGATGATAACTTTTCATGCTATCATTATCCCTGTATCATGCTTTGTAACCTATACTACTTAACATTGTTAAGTAAATTATTGGTGGCTCAGAGATATACAAAAGATCAAATATGGATACAAGAAAGAACTGAGTGGAAAGATTAAAAAAACAGCGGAATAGCTTTCTTCGCTAGACTTTCTAGCATATTAAAATTTTTATGACTCATTCTGTTCTTCGTATTGGGAATAAAACCGATTTTGCATTTTCATTGTTTGGCTTTCAACCGATTCTATCTAAAATTTCACACAGATCTAAAATTCTGATGATTAAACCGCGTGCCAAATTTCAGTTCTCTCGATTTTTCCATGTTTGAGTTATCGATCACGGACGGTCACACAGATAGACTTTCCGCAGAGGGATTTCATCGGAAATTTGTTAGAAATCTAAAATTGTGGTGCAATTACAACATGCCGAATTTAATCACTCTAGCTGTCTCCAATTCTGAATTATCGTGTTCGCAACCGACAGACGTACGTAATCCCAAAAATGGTTTTTACGGACTCGGGGGAGATCTGAATCGAGGAAATTTTTTAATATATCAGGGTCCAATATTTTAACGATTTCAATACCGTCGCTCTATATACTTCGCATACGAGAAATTAAAAAGCAGAAAAAAACTCTCGCTCGATTATATTGTAGTATTCCAAGTATAAATAATTTAAAAAGGGATTCAACTTATTTCTAAATGTACAAATGCATACCCTCATGCATATATGGATCTTGACCAATTCTTCGCCAAAATAAATAAATAAAAAATACAAAACAATTTTAAGGTCAATTTAAGTTAATTTCTGTTATTTCAGGAAATAGCTATTGAAATTACCGGCTTCTGCCTGAAAAATACGTCTTTTCATATGACGTAACAGCACCACACTCTCCTGGTGCTTACAACCTCAAGAGCAATCAAACCAGCTGGATGGATGAAAGATGGATAGATTCGGTATTTGACAGGAAAAATATTTTTTTATGGATTTAGTATCAATATTTAGCGTAGAAATGATTAAATGGATTTACCGGAAAATCACGTATTAAACGTTTAACCTACCGCGTGCATTTAAATTTGGAAAATTTTTGTGCTTCTTGCAAGAGAAAAAAGATTCGACTGGAGGCTATCTCTGCGAAATGGCCGTGGGATTGAGAGGCGTAGACTTACTTACCTTACTCAACTGTGACTTTCTGTGACGAAAGTAGGGTAATGTGACTTTGACCTATGACCTATGCTCTATGGCCTTTCTCTGTTGAATGAATTAATTAATCTGAAATGAATTAATTAGTAATCTGTTAAGATCCAGTTAATATACCGCTCATAACCGATGCGTGCGCGCGCTTCGGTCGCTGTGACGTCATCAAAAGTCTTCGTGATTTTCACCAACTTTGCAGCTCGAATGTGACTAAACCGTAATTATAAATTTTAAAATTATTTTTGAACTCTTCAATGTCCACCGTTTTCTGTTAAATGAAATTAAAACCAACTCTCTATGTTATTTGGTTGCGGAGCTATAAACGTTTAATTTTAGCACAAAATTCGACGCAGGTCAATAATATTTGAGTAATATTTCGCGTGAACGTAAGATCGACAAATGAATTGTTTAATGCACTTGGATAGTCTGAGTGCGAGCTCATCGGTCAATGTGACCTCATAAAAATTTTTAGTGATTTTAACCAACTTTGCAGCTCGACTGTGACTGAACCGTAATTTTAAATTGTAAAATTCTTTTTGAAATTCTCAATGTCTACCTTTCTCTGTTGAATGAAACTAACACCAACTCTCTATGTTGTTTGGGTGCGGAGCTATAAGCGTTTAACTTTAGCGCGAAAAGCGTCTTATTTTTTTCCTTTCCCGACACATCATTAGACCTTTATGGAGAGACGTAAGTCTACGTCAAAAAAGGAGTGACGTCCCAATCAGAGTAAGAAGAATGCATCAGAACGTCACATGTTATGATGTCACGCGAAGTTACTTTTGTCACCTGGCGTGATTTGGCTCAGTTTTGAGAAGTGGGTCAAATATGTGAATGATACTTACATAGCACAGAGTGAATTGAAGCATGAAATACACCTACAATAAGGGCTACGAATGTGAGCGGACTATTTTAAATTCATGCTCAAAAAGTTAAATTATAGTCGTCATTTTATCTCAATTTAAAATTTTCAATCCATTATAGTTGTAAGTTCTTATCCTTTGAAATATTTTAATAGAGAAAAAGACATTTGCTATCTCATTGCCGTTTCTAGCCTACTTTTATCCATTTTGACTCAAACTAGAAAAAAGAGAATGCCGGATAAAACAGTCATTTTTCACACGAAGACATGAGGTTGAGATTAAAAAAGGTAAAAGAAGTTCTTTTGAGAAAACTCTCTAAATCTATTTTTCAAAGCTGACGGCAGCCTATTTTTATTCTGATAACGCGAAGCTGAAAATCCTATTCATAGAAATAAAATCTTTCGGAATGATAATTTTTCTATGCCAGTGATTCTCAACCAATATTGTTCTCGCCACTAAGAGTTGAGAAATAAGTGAAATAATTTGGAAAGACGTGAAAATAAGGGTAAAGGAAAATATTTAGTAATAAAAAAGAGACATAATTTGGGTGCAAAATTACATCTCACTGTCTGAAGCTAAATACTTATAAACACACAAATGTATTTATTTAAATTCAATTTTTCTAACTTAAAATAAGGTGCTAGGCTACCCGAAATTGTTTTGAATCCAAACGTCGTCTGGAAAGTGATCCAAAGTTGCAGCTTCACCCAAGCTTCGAAGATGAGGCAGCCCGGTGATAAAATGTCGACAGCGAATCCCGATAGTTTCAGGATCAAAACCTAATTCCGTAGATGAGCCGCCGTGTATGTGGATCTAGTGTGAGTTAAATTTAATGTCAAAGGTCTAAGGCCTTCCCACTAGTATGTAATGGGATTTGTGAGGAGGGGATGCCAGCTCAAGCGTCGTCATCGTCATCTGGCCAAGGATCAAAATGACGAGAACCATCCCAAAATAGCCCTCGGGTTGTTTCAAAATGGTATGTAAAGTTAACTAAAATTTACACGTTAGCGACCACGACTCACTTCTGAGATTCGAGCCATCTATCTACCTAGATGATTCTTTTCTGCTATCTCTTAACTTTAGTACAGGAGGGCCATCCGATTAGATAGTATTTATGACTCGTATTTGATCGCCGTATGAATCATTTTGGATTCATACGGCGATCAATGTGTTAAATTAAACTATATCATCTATCTTCAGCAGGGTGCTAGGTGATAGGATTAATGCAGCGTATTATCTAAAAAAAAGAATGTGATATATTTTTCTTATCTGAATAAAATTGATATTATTTTAAAAAGAATTTCGGATTCCTATGTGATAAAAGATGTGTACGTGCATGTATGCAGGAAGTACCCAGAAAATAACCGGACTGTTCATGTTACAGCAGAATGACAAGTTAGACACAAAAGACTCCCCCTCTACCATTTGCTTAAGTTTTCACCCTGTATATCTCTCCATATGACTGTAATCTTAGATGTGTATCATTTCATGTATGACACATCGGAACAAAATATGAAGTATTCCAAAGGAGCAGCGTATTAACTTGAAATTGCTTTTTAATCTTGGGAAATCCGCGACAAAACTTATTTACTGTTGCTACAATTGTACTGAGATAAGTGGATATTGCATGAACAGGTTCTGATTGAATTAAAAAATTCAGAGAGAATTAAGAAAAGATTAATGAAGACCCGTCTAAGTAAGTTCGTGCCATCCTGTCTGAGTCAGTTCGTGACATCCTGTCTGAGTCAGTTCGTGACATCCTGTCTGAGTCAGTTCGTGACATCCTGTCTGAGTAAGTGTTTTAGGCACCAGAGTGATTGTGCACATTGATTGGACACCTGAAAATCAAACAATCTACTTATCGTTTCAAGATGCCAAAACTAACACTTTTCGACGATCTTAGTTGTAAAAGGGGTGACAAGCAATGAGTATGATGAGGGCATTTCTGGAGTTCTTTGTTAGGCCATACTCAGTAAAAGTTAAACATCTCAACCCTGCCTTTTTTCATTCACCCCCTATTATGTGAAATCAACCCTGCCTGGTGCATTTTCAAAAGAGCGATGAGTTTCGGAACCCTAGAATTATCTATACCAAAAATATTACACATGTTGTTAGGAATGGCATCAATCCACCCACCTATCAGCAAACACTAAGTGACGTTAACAGTTACCTTTCCTCTCTCTCTCTTTTTTCCTCAGATCTACTTACATGCTTGTTAATGTAACGTGAATTGTTTTTGTGTCCGTAATTTAACGCGCTTTTATATATCACAGGCATGATTTTTAGCTATTCTGTTATTGAGTCGAATGCTACGCATGTGTCGTCATTACTCTAACAGGAACGGAGAAAGTGACCCAGCCCAAGTTTCAGTGTCAGTCGAAACGTTTTCGAACAAGCATGGGATCCCCAATCCTATTTAACTGATCTCGACCCATGTGACTTCTTTTGATTCCCCATAGATGATCCAGTAGAAGTAGATTTGAGACAATACATGCAGTGAAAACAAAAACGATGGAGGTGATGAAAAGGTTTTCAGAAAATGCTCTAAAGCACTGCTTTGAATATTGGGAAATTTTTATCGATTGGTTCAGTGATTGAAGAGGGGAGTATATTGAAGGTGATGATACAGAAAGTGTAAAAAATTAAAAATGAATAGTTTTAAGGCACCAGTCCGTTTATTTTCTTGGCACGCCTTGCTTGACGAATTCGGATAGCGCATACTTCTCTTTAGACCCCTTAAAAACGAAACACACAACGAGATTTAAACTATGCATAATTAACTCATTTCCTTTCGCAGCACAAAAAGGATTTCATTTCCCCCGAGACTGACTAAAGACTGCATTTCGTAGATTTACAGATGACTTTCTAAAATAACGCAGTCGGAGGCACGTCGGTTAAGATGGCGTGGATAATTAAAGGCTTGAAACTGGATAATTGAATTGTTTTTTTATCCGGTTTACGAGAGGAAAGCCTCTTTGTTGTCCACTTTAGGTAATTAACCTCACTTAAGTGCATGTTCTTCTCTATTTATTATCACTCAGGTTTATGTTTTAACTGTTAATTAATTTTGAATTTTCGCTAATTTATTTTCTAATTTTATCTGAACGAGTTGTTAAGAAATATTATTAAGGGCTGGATAATTGTAATATATATAGTTATGGCTGAAATTAAAAATTGTCTGTAACCTCTATATCGTCGCTTAACAAGCAACACCACCCATCTCAATTTTTAGAAATTTCAAAGAGAAAGTAAAATCTCAACGTTTCGCAACCAATAACGAATATTTTTAAAACTTTTTTTCACATCTGCTAGGAAAATGCGGTCTCATGTTCATAACAGATGTTAACAAATTTCAGAAATATTCGTTATGGATGACGAAAAGAGACAAAATGGCAACCTCAGTTTGAAGAAAAAGTAATATGTTCTGGAATTGTGGTTTGAATCCTACCTAGTCTATCACAAAATCTACAAGTCCATGATAAAGGCGAAGTGAGGCATCTTCTATTAGTATAAAGGAGATTGAAATGACTTAGGTAAAAACTTGACTTTAGCTCCAGTATAGAGAAGTAGGATGTCTTCCTGGGAAACTTTCAGTAGAACCCCACATTTCAGAGGGACTGGCCCACACTTTGAAGAATTAATACTCAAAGTGTGGACTTGTCCGACTGCAGCCAGCCATTCATTGCTAAAGTGCGAATTGTTCTACCACATTTTTGAGTATACTGGTTAACAGCATATTTATAAGTTTGGACAAATACGTATCTTCCTCATGATTTTTAGCCATGTCTTGACCACAGGAAAGCTAACTATAACTAGTATTTATCACGTATAACGAATGGTGTTTTTTATGTATATTTGTCGTGACTATGCAGAGTGGATGTCTTCGACTGAGAATAGTCAATGAGATACAAAATGTAAAATAAATACAAATATTAAAAAAAAGGGGGAAAAAGTGGAAGGGTAAAAAATAATAGCAGACAACGATAAGAAGTAAGAATCTGGTGAATGACTTCATCAGAGGCCAGACATTCATGCAGATTCAAAAGTGGAATTCTGCATGAATGTCTGGCCTCTAATGAAGCCATTCACTAGATTCTTACTTCTTGTCGTTGTCTACTATTATTTTTTACCCTCCCACTTCCCCCCCTTTTTTTAATATTTGTATTTATTTTATACTTAGCAATTTTTTCCTGGATGATGCTGCACTTGCGCACACCAATTAAATTGCCACTATCATTCTTTGTCTTTTTAGATATTCTTACCTTTTTGTCTCTTTAGATATTCAATACAAAATGTAAGTTAGTCATCCAAAACATTAGACAAGTACCGACATTGAAATGACTGAATTAAAGATTTGTGGGATTCTTAGATTCTTAGTGGGCTAAGAGGAATTTCCGTGGACATAAATACCTGAAGATTTCTTGTTAGATTTCTTAGACATAGTCAAACAAAACAAACTTTCATGCTAAAAACATTGTGTTATTGCAAATAAAACATTTTGTAATACCAGACATTCTGTATCTTCAGTATTTAAATTTTGTATTTGGTTTACGAGTTGCAATAGCTCATTCATAAGACAAAAGAGGGAGTTGTCTGAGTCGTGCAGCTGTACATGAATAATTCATATAAATGCAATTTTCAAGATTTTTTTTCTAAGAATCTTAACTCTTAAACATAAACGATTTTATTTGTCCGTAATGAACCACTGTTTAAAAGAATTTCACATTTTTCAGTTTAAGTTCATCTGGGCTTTATACTCGCACGTTTTCGTATAAGAGGAAATTTTCCAAAACTAGATATATTTTAGTGAATATTATTTTTAATAATGAGCTGAAAGCTATGTAAATTTACTTTTATAATGTATGTTGTAAAAATTGGATTTTTAAATAAAATCTCACCATGGCAAACTCTAATTTCTTTTACATACTGGAGAGAAAATTAAAATATAAGGTACGGCGTGCGTTAACACAACACACTATAATAAGTTTATTCATTCTGTCAGTAATTGCCATGGTTCTAGTCTTTCTTTACGAAAAAAGGGGAATTGCTTATTTAGGCGGGAACTTCGTGTTTGTTTGTAATAAAAGTGAGGACATTTTATCTCTCTTCTAAGCGTGGGTAACTTCATTTTTATAAAGGTTGTTATTTAACCTGATGGCTATTTTTATTTCAATCGTATTGGGGTTTTTATGTTTGTATTTAGTTTTCCTTTTTCTTTTAAAATAATGCTTATTAGCTGGTACTGATCTCCTTTGTCTTTTGTTGGGAAATTTTGGGCTAAGAGAAGCTATTTTTGGCGTAATGCAAGCTTCTTACAGAAAAAGTTTCCCAAATATTTTAAATCCATTTCGAATTTAGTCCTTAGCCCTTGACAAAGTGGACTATAATGGATTCCTTGTTTGTTTAATTCGATTCTCTCAGAGTATTTTTTTTTAGTTTTTTGCTTTCTTTAAATGATTTTGATTTCCATTGTTTTTTGTTTGCAGCTGCAATTGCGCATAGCTTAAACGACTTAAACATTGTCTAAATTTTATTGTTTAAATTTTGTTGTTTCTGTTTAAAGTTTAAGTTAAAATGTTTTTAAATTTGATTATTCTACTTTTTCTAATTGATTGTTTTTAAGCGCTATTAAAAATAATTGATATTAATAAAAATTGTCAAAAATTCAATTCAGAGCATTGTGATATTTTGGCTCTTCTACTTCCAGAAATTTCCAATCCCCATTTACGCGCAGAAAAAAAATGGCTAAAAAATTTAAGACACGTAGAGAAGTCAAGAAATTCTGTGAACAGTAGACCTCACCTTCTTCCCCCCAAAAATCTAAGATTTACTTGTTTTCGCAATCTTTAAAGGTTAAACCAATGTCTTATTCAGCCGGGGGGGAGGAGGCATCCTCTCTCTTTCTCGGCTGGTCAGCAACACATTTCTATAATATTTTTTTCTCAACTTTCCCTTTCGTTTGCCGGTGAGTCATTAAAGTTATGTCCAAAATGCTTCGACAAAGCTGCAGAAATTTTTACGCTCGAGAGTGGAGGTGGTGTGCAATTTTTTATAACTCGAACCATTTGTCTAGAATCTTTAAAAAATGCTAAACATTACATGAAGCGGAACCATTAAAACGTACTCCATCTTAAAACGACCAAAACTGAAAGTATTTTCACATATACCATTTTTAATGATTTCAAGCAACGTTCGTGCCAAATTCGAAGAAAT
>BGPR01045688.1:0-12251 GCA_013235015.1 Araneus ventricosus | reverse complement strand
AAAGCAAATCGTGCAAAAAGTGGTTTGTTTGTTTAAAAATCGACGAGCGTTGTACATTTTTGTTGTATGTTACTCGTGAACAAAGAGCTGAATTGCAAATTTCAGCAGACTTTACTAACAAAAGAATGATTTGATGTAAATATTACAAAACCGTGTTGTTTTATTTTCTAACTTGTTTACTTACAAAATAAAGTAATTTCAGACAGAAATTTTGTAAGGAAGAATATGACTAAGCACGATAAAAGAAATTAATGAAATTTCTAGTTAAACCCTTCGGATAAAATGATGTCGGGCATCCAATTACAGAATTTTGTATATTTAAGTCTGTAATAAAGTCAAAGAAGAAATCAATTTAAAAAGCAAAAATCACTTGGACACGCTTATGTACCTAAAGTGTCCTTTACATTCCAATATGAATTGAGATAACAATACAGTCCCCAAATAAGGTTTAACTTAGAATTTTAAATAAACTTATAGATCAAGAGGCTAACGGGGTTTTTTTTCAATAAAATTTTGATGATATAAAATTTTTCATGCGGTTTTAATTATCCTATAAGAATCAATATAAATTTATACAAAGTTGAATTAAGATCAAAGATATTTTTAAATTCCCTTTCAATAAAAGCATAATTATAACATTGCTTGAATAAGTAGCTATAAAATATTGAACGCATTTATTTAATATATCGTAAGATTTTTTTATTTTGAAACAAAACACAAAATTCTCAAATTTCATATTATACAGTTGAAAGATGAATGCAATAATTAAAAATATGCGAGATTGCGGCCTAAACCAAAGTGAGAAAATTGAATATCAATAAGTTTCCTTAAGTAAATTGATCTATGGAACCTGGTCTCGAACCTTCCATCCTTCGATCCAAGAATTCGAATTGCCCTCTAGTAGTATAAATCGTAAAATGAAAGATTATACGTTATAAGATTATACCTTCTGGTACGTAAAATATCTTTCTTACTTTTCTCTAATGTTATCACATCGTACTTGTGTTTTAATTATTCAAAACTCCTCTCTCTGTTTTTTGGTTTGGTTTGGCATTAGGGATGAAAATCAGTGTTTTAGGCCTTACGGCGTAACTGATTGCAAGAAAATGTCGAACTTTTTATATTTAGCAATTCACAATAACTTCATCCCCCTGAAGAAACGTTATTGTGCTTTTATTGCGTTTTTCATTTCACATTTTATACTCTTTCATTTTACGATTTATACTCTATCTACCACAGCGCTTTTGGAATTGCAGCTTTTAGCGCATTCATTGTGTATGTGATATATTGATATATATTTTTCCATCTGTTACTATTCGCATTTTTGTCTTTACTCGGATATACTTTCAATTCGTTTTTTTCATATCCTTTCGAATTTGATATGAATTTTTGTTATTTTATTTTATCGTTTTTCTATTATGTTTTGCCTCTTTATATATATATATATTATTTTTAAGTAGAAGATTTTTCGTAATAATTTCAATTTTTACGTAAAATAATTGTTAGACGTCAAAATACATCTATGGTATGTTTAACCCCTTTCCTTACGTTTATATTTAACCTCCTAATTAGATTCCTCCACCCATTTGGGACATTTTTTATTATTTCAATCTATTTAAGATGGCAAAGGATGCTTGAGACATTTAAGCGTGACCAGGTGATTTTAGTATTTAAATTTAATTGTTACGTTGACTTAATTGCGGATTTGAATAGCGTACAGGTACAAAAGAGCCAAACGTATGACAAAGAAGGAGTTAAGAAACTATATTTAAAATTGCAGTTGTTTTTTATTGATATTATTCAACACTAATATCAAATAAAACTTTCGTTTATATCTCACGAATTAGTTTTGTGACAAAAAGAGTTTCTGATTTCCAAACGTTCTTTGACTTGAGATTTAGGAATAACATTCTGCATGTTAGAATTTTCCTTTTAGAATGCAAGAGCTATAACCAGTCATTCACTTGCTTAAAAGAACAAGTATCAGATAACATCTGACATCAATAGCTTTTTGACAATCATATCTCTTATGCACAGTAACTATAGAAATATTAACTTCGGTGCAGTGGAAATGCCTTCAGTTAAAGATGACAATCTTCATAATTGGTTACATTATGTCATCTGTCGTTAACGATACTGGATATAATGTAACTTTTGATTTTTTATTATGTGTTTAACTTATGACATTTTATTATTGTGTCACTGATTTCGCTGCACTGAAGATCTTATACACAGACATAATTATGATTTTTAAGATACATATTAACTCTATGGCTGCGTATCTCGCGATTTCAGCGAGTTGGAAGCAAGTATATTTTCTGCTGCACCCTGCGATTTTCACAGGCTAATGTGTTTGCTTAGTACTTTTATAGCGTTGGATCATGTTATACTAATAAAGGACTGCATATAAATAACAGCAAGCTAGTCTCAACGGTATTGCTTAGTACTTTTATAGCATTGGATTATATTATACTAATAAAGGTTTGCATATAAATAACAGCAAGCTAGGTTCAACTGTATTGCTTAGTACTTATATAGCGTTGGATCATATTATACTAATAAAGGTTTGCATATAAATAACAGCAAGCTAGGCTCAACGGTATTGCTTAGTACTTTTATAGCGTTGGATCATATTATACTAATAAAGGACTGCATATAAATAACAGCAAGCTAGTCTCAACGGTATTGCTTAGTACTTTTATATCATTGGATTATATTATACTAATAAAAGTTTGCATATAAATAACAGCAAGCTAGGTTCAACACTTGAACACTTGCAAACGTTGCATCTAAATAATTATTTTAAAAAATACACAATCAGAGGGTTAAAGGACAATATGAACAGAAATCGTTTTATTGATTCATTTGACGTTAACCTTTCTCTAACAGAAAGTTATTTTCCATTAAATCCTTATGATTGTATAACATTAAAATGAAATTTAATAATAGATTCACTTTAAAACAAAATTCACTGTCAGAAGAAAAACCTTGAAAACTCGAATTGTTGCTACTGTTATTGAACAAAATTTTAAACAAATTATCTGAGAAACAACGCAAAATGCTTCCACTTGATTAAACAAAATTCGTTTGGTTAGAAAAAATTGAAATGAATCCTTAGTGTTACTCATTTTTTATAAATACAAAGTAACAGAATTTTCTGTGACATTCTTATACCAAACACTTCATCACTGCTCTAAGTTACTTAAAATACAATTCATTGTAATAAGCGTTCCTAATAGTTGAAAGCTAGGCATCAATGTATTTTTCTGCATTACTGTGAATATGTTTTAGATTTTGAGCTAAGCATTAAATTCGCATTAAAATAATGCTTAACTTTCTAACCGGAACATCATTTGAATACCCTTTTACTTAACGTATTCTTAAGCTGCCGTAATGACAGATATTCCAGTCAGAAGGTTAATCGTTTGGATTTACTGAGCAGAAAAACGGGAGTTGTTGAATTCGAAATTTCAAGAAGTGCCTTCAAGCTGTCTATCAGTACATGCGAAACATTTTGTACTCATTTGTAACTGACTCCCATTGCAAAATTACTAAAAGAAATTCTTAAACAATAAATTACGGTCTCTAATATATGGTAATCTTTATTCATTCATTTGGATAATAATTCAGACAATTGTGATATCTTTCTAGAACTCAATAAATTAACATTATTTGGTTTTCTATAATTTCGTTACATTAATGTGGCATAAAAGAGTGTGTCAATTGTATAGAGTTTTAATCTTGGATTTATAATTTTCAATTTCTGAAAAAATAGCATTTTTATATTTTATAGCATATTTTTATACTTAATAGCATATTTTATTTATTTAATTTATCTTATTTTATTTACTTATTTTATTTATCTAATTTTATCCTATTTTGATTTCATTCATTTATTTAATTAAATCTTATTTAATTTTTATTTCATTTGTTTAGTTATAGAATGGCACAGTTTCAAAAGTCTACATAAACATTTCCTATTGTTCAGGAAAGAATTTTGATTAGCTGTTGTTTGAAATCTGAGGATTAAATGCAGTTGTTTTATCAGTTTTTCTTCTTCCTTTTTCAGATGATAATTTGTGTGTGGGGGGAGGGAATGGCTTGTGAAAGAGTGAATCTAATTGGCGACAATTTAAATTCGCACCAGAAATAAAAGAATATGATTTGCATGAAATCGAACCCGATCTACCATCGATTGCAAACAGTGAAATTTTGAATGGGCTCGGAATAATCTGATACTTATTATTCTGTCCACATCTTTTACTAAAGTTCATAGTTGATGTCTTTTTTAAATTCAGGCATGTAATAAACCAATAACCAATAATTTGCATACATTTCGTTTACCTCCATAAGTTTTCGAGCTGTCAAGGCAAATATCAGGTAGGACAGCCAAAAATGAAACTGAATTATATGAGGTCACTGACATGAAATCAACTTACTATTTTGCTGGATTGTGATTTTCAATTAGGGCTGTATTACTTTATAAAATAGGTGTCTGGGATATTTTTGACGTGTAAACTTCTTTCCGCTCGTTACAGTGATAGCCGGTCGAACTTTCTTGTGTGACAAAATACCGTCAGATTTGAATCGCTAATAACTACGAGACTAATAATGCGAAAAGAATGGTTGACCTCACAACGGATAGATCATATCTGTAAGAGTTAGTCGCATAGTATTTGATTTGCCTGTGACGTCATCGTATCAGTGTAGTCGCACGCGCGTGATTGTTATGGATTATCTTTATGTAAGGTTATAAATAAGTGTAGCGTGGAAACGCGTTTAGCTAGGAGGATGATTCTGGTGTCATTATAAAGAACTTGAGAATTATTATTAGGACCCAAAGTGAGACAAAAATACTTATCAGAATATAAGTAAAAATCGGTATTAAATTGAAAGTTTTAAACTCCGCATGTTTTTTAATTATAACATGCAGAGTTTAATTTCGAATTGTTCGAAACTTACAGAATACTTGACAATGCGTAAAAGAAACTTTGCATTAACATTTGAATTCAAAAATTTGTATATTACGGGAAATATGAGCATTTGTAGTAAATGTTTTACTGCACATACGCGAAATGTAGTTCTATATACTGTCAACAGATGAAGCCATCAAAAGCTACTCTAAATGAAACCTAAGAAAGGAGCAATTCGGGTCTGCGCCGTAAAATTTCGTGAAAACATCGGGATAAAATCATAAAACAAGTATTTCGTATTAATGTGAAATTTAATTATCAATCTCTTGAATACAATATCTGCACAAAATAGTATAATGATTACAGAACAGATAAATCACAAGTTTATCGCATGTAGCAAGGGGCTGTGGTAGTTTGTGATTTATCCATTCTGTAACCATTATACTACTCTGTGCAAATATTGTATTCAAGAGATTGATAATTAAATTTCATATTAATACGAAATACTTGTTTTATGATTTTATCCAGACGTTTTCACGAAAAATCTACGGCGTGGACCCGAACTGCGTTTTTCTTGTTTTTTTCTTTTTCATTTATCTTTTGTGTGGTAAGGCAGAAGGCATTGTGGCATTGAAGTTTGAGGTGTTTGGAAAATTTTTGAACTTTCAATATTTTTATAGAAATATATATTCAAATGCCACGTGAATGGCATTTAAATATGGTATTTTGTTCATCAGCAGACGATGAAGTCGGCACATGATCATGTGATGTCAAATGCGTCACGCTACATTAAGTTTCGAATCCATTGCGCATGTTACAGGTGAAAAAATGCAAACCAACGTGCAGCTAGATGACAGTTAACATGCCCAGTTACGTATGTCATGTGACTGTGATCTCAAGGAAATTGAATCCCTTGAGAAATTACAGCCTCTAATAAAAAGAATGATGAATAAAAAACAGTTTTTTTAACGGTGTCATTTATAGGCTACCATGTTACTTGTTTATGCGGTATTTCATATAAATATAATAGTCATTAATACAAAGAAAAAACAAGATTTAACTGTTGCAATTTGAGAAATATTTTATTATTTGATTTTATTTTATATTAAACACGTATAAAAATAGTTTCATGGAATGGTATATATTTTTTCATTCTTACCAATAATTAAGTAACCCTTTGCCAATTCCAAATTATTATTTATCAGCAAAAAAATTAGAAATTGAGAAAGCAAAGAAGTACTTCATATTTAAAATTCTTCATTTCTCACAGATTAATTATTTTCTTACTTAATGAATTGATTAACCAAAATTAATCATTCTTATCCAGATCATGTTGACATCTAGGCACCATCAGAGCCTCTCCAGCCCAAATTAAAATTGAAAATGTGTAGAAAGCCATGTCGCTCCATTGATACCAAAATGTTATTCCAGGCCAGTTAATGAAATCATTTGTCGCTGTGAACTTCATTCAATACTTGGTAACATAACACCCCCATTTTTGAACGAAATAGAAAAAACACTCCTCCGCCATACAATCTCTATAGTTTTTTTCGATTTCGTTCAAAAATGGGGTTGGTGGTGGTGGGGGGGGCAGATGACATTTGATGACATATCTAGACGTCATAAGCTTTCATATGAAATAAAAATTGTCGAAATCCGTCGGGTGGTTGTTGCTGGTGAACTGTCCAAAGGTTTTTCCCTATAGAGAATGTATAGTAGGAAAGAGTTTTTTCGATTTCTTCCGAAAATGTGGGCGCTGGGGGACAGGCTACCCTTGATGACATATTTGAACGTCATAAGCTTTCATATAAAATAAAAATTGTCGAAATCGGTTAGGTGTTTGGGGCTGGGGAATCTCTGAGGGTTTTACCATATTATTTTGTATATAGATCCCAAAAGTTCCATCACAATGGCGTGTCAAAAATATTGTAAAATACCTATTGTAGGTGATGGAAACTGTTTAGTTAGGGCGATTTCATTCTGTATTTATGGATATGAAGACTTTTATGCCGAAACTCGTGAAAAATTTATACAAAACATTACAACTAGATGAAGCTCATTGAAAGATTTTACAGTTTTAAAGGAATCTGTTGTCTACAAAGAATATGAAATCTACTAAGGCTTTATGGTCTGTTCTACTGATCTTCATTCTGAACTGAAAAAAGTACTGGCCGAGAGTTTCGAAGCAGCGTGGTGGCAGGGGTAGTCATGAGCAAAGTGGGTTGTGGCCGCGAACCCGCCCGGAGGGCGGCGAGAGCGGCTAATATCATATAAATATGTGTATTGAAAACACAAAAACCCCGAATAATATGGGAATTGTGCAATGTTAATCCATGTTTATATATGGATGCAATTAAAATTTTTGAGCCTTTCTGTACAAGAATAAGGGACGACGGTGAGCTAGAGGTAAGGTTTCTGCTTTGGGGGCCAGAGGGTTCCAGGTTCGAAACCTTATTCCACTGAAAGTCCGCCGTATTTGTGGGCCTGGTGGACGCTATATCTGACGTCGTGGGTCAAACGCCCCCTCTTCTGGTGTGGCGCAGAAGTTTGGAGAGGGTGTGTCAGCTCAAGTGTCGTCCTCGTCATCTTAAAGAGGTTCAAAACTGCAAGTATAAATAAAGTGTAGAGGAATAAGAAATGGTCTCTTGTTATTAATTTGTGACATAGTTTAATCCTAATTATATAAAGAAGATGTTTACTCAGAGTGATTCTGTCAGAAAAGGTCTACATTTGTGTTAATCACAGAACAAAATCCAAAACAAATCTCCGTGTTACCATCGTGAAACCTTACATTTGCTTCGTTGATTTTCTAACGGATATATCATTCATTTTTCGAATGAAAATGTCTTCTCTTCCAGGGTGAGAGAAAATTCTGTCTTATCTAAACTTGCCAAATCTGCGATTTCTTAGATAAATGCACATGGTTCTCGAACCCTTTTTTGGACTATATTACTCCTTTAATAGAGGTCTTCATTTTTTAGACAATACTATCTAGGGAAATAAATGTGAAATAATCAAAAAATTTTATAGCATACTAATATCTTTATTTTAAGATTTCAACTGTCCATTATTTCAAGAAATACAATCAGAAGCATGCCCATTTTTAGATCTAATATATCTTACCACGTACCCCACGGCGACCTGTTTACCCGTTAAGGTGTAAGACCAATAAGGATGGCTCCGGGCTATATATATCTTATATAATGTATCAAAACAAATTTTCATAGTAGCTTCTCTTTGGTTTCCTAATAGTCACATTTCTTCTTAGTTTTCATGTATCTCATATTCTAGTATGTCGTCAAACATTTTTTTAATTTACCTTTAATAAAGATATTCCACAAATACGACTACTGGGAAAATCTGCTTCTTTGGATTTCATCTTTTGATAAAATATTATAATTTCAAATATTCATTTATGATCATTTGATGATCATCTCCTGAAATCAACATGATGTTGATTTCAGGAGATGGTTGGCACTTACAAAAATACATGTGTTTTAAACCTAACTAAATAAATAGATACATAAAACAAAAACAACTGTAATGTCCTCAAACTATAGGCTTATCGGAATATGTGACAAACATATACTTAAAGGAAATTCGAACCTTCTTTTATTAATAATTGTTTTAATTTACTATAATTTGGTATTTTTCTCGGAATATATAAAAAAGGATTGATATTAGTAAGCATACCAGAAGATAGTATATTAAAAACGGAAAAATGAAAACTGTCACTTTTAAAATCTCCCTTTATGGAATGTGATCAGTTATATTCAGACACACTTCTCAAACAAGGATAGATAAAAATAATCAGGTTGATAGAAGATAATTCAGCAGAGACAAATTTCAACTCGATGGTCAGCATTCAACCTTGGATTTCACTTTTATGGAGGATCTTAAAAATTATCAGATGGATGTGCAAGTACAACATATCATTCCACTTCATAGCACACCAACATTTATTTTGGAGCATGATAACTTGTAATTAGCTTCTGCCAATTTCAGTTAAATCCATTTTTAAATTTATCTTCAAAAGCATAAAGTAATATAAAAGAATATGTAAACAAGTAATATAAAAAAAAAAATTTTAAAGTCAATTCCTACTTAGGTGATCCGAGATATAATGAAAAGTGTACTGCGCATGCGCAAAGATATGACTGAAATATGGAGGTGCTTCGATGATCCCATGGGTCATCCAAGTCCAAGATGATCCATCCAAGATGATCACATGGCCCAAGAACCAAGTCTGTAATGTTAATAGTTTTCGAGATATAATGAAAAACGTACTGCGCATGCGCAAAGATATGGCTAAAATATGGGGGTGCTTTGATGATCCCATGGGCCATCCAAATACCCAAGAACCAAGTCTGTGATGTTAATAGTTTTCGAGATATAATGAAAAACGTACTGCGCATGCGTCATGCAAAATATGAAATGACAGACAGACAGACACACAAGAAAGCGAATTAATATTGCATTGTCATCTAGTTTTGAGCTATGTTTAAAGTTTGAAGTCTCCAGCTCATCGGGATGTTAGTTTAAAATCGATTGCAAAATTTGAACATATATATAGGGAGAGTGTGAACTAATAGTAGGAATTGAAAAAAGAATTGATAATAGTAAGCATACCAGAAGATAATATATCAAAAACAGAAAAATGAAAACTGTCACTTTTAAAATCTCCCTTAACTGAATGTGACCAGTTATATTCAGACACACTTCTCAAACAAGGATTGATAAAAATAATCAAGTTGATAAACTCAGCAGAGACAAATTTCAACTTAGTGGTCATCAGTCAAATAGGAGACTTTCAGTATTTATAAAATAAGGCCTAGTTCAGATCAGCTAGAAC
Source organism: Araneus ventricosus (assembly GCA_013235015.1). Classification (NCBI taxonomy): domain Eukaryota; kingdom Metazoa; phylum Arthropoda; class Arachnida; order Araneae; family Araneidae; genus Araneus; species Araneus ventricosus. The sequence goes on along the minus strand of BGPR01045688.1, from coordinate 2,486 downwards.
TGTGGATTAGTCTCCTCTGGTTCCCAATACCTCAATTAGAAAAACTTTTGGCTCTGTGTACAGAAAGACAGAAGACTGAATAAACTTGAGCGAAAGTGAAGCTGATAAAAATCATCTTCGTGATCAGTTTCAACTCAATATACCATTGACTACAGTTAATTTATTCCTGTAGGGAAAATTATTTTGCAAAAATTTACTCCCGAGAATTGGAATCTCATTAAACGCAAGATGTTATTTGAGAGCAAATATTTCCTTTTAACGTTTTAAAAATAAGCAAGATATTGCAACTCTTTCTTTTTCTGAGAGCCATTATTCGAAATTTCAAACAAGAACCCAGAGTCATCAATCAAATCCTTCACTAACTGCAACAGTTTGCGTTAAGATTTGCAGTTAGTTGTAAACGATCAGACAAGCCACCGATTGGCAGCGGATGGCAGGAAGACCGCCGGTGCGTAACTCATCTGTGCCTCTTAGAAAAACTATCTCGCGCTATTAAGATAAAAGGAAAACCATAAGGATGCTTCCTAATGGTTTCGATTGTTCACGAAGAGATATTAAGTCAAAGTTTCTTCGCCATCATTTATCACGGGATTAATGATCGGAGTGCGACGACGCCGTGTCCGCTTTGTCATTAACTTGCTGGTGGATTGAGAAATTATGAAAAGAGGAACAAGTCATGCGACAGTCTTGTTAGGGACTCCCTCGAGATAGCTAACACAATTGGAAAAGAATTGGTGAGAGAAGCTGTAACGTGACCGGATTGCCAAGCGACTATATCGGTACTTTTTCGTCTTCCCTTTTCACTGTCTTTGAAATGTGTGTGAACCTCGTCGTGCTAACGATCTATTTTTGTGCTGGCGATAATTTGACTACGAATTTGAGAAAAGAAATTAAGAATTCAGCCAGGGCGCATTAAAGGCAAGAGGTGATAATTTGACACCAATTAGAAAAAAGTTCAGAATTTAGCCAGGATTTGCCAAGGCGGTCTGGGTGATAATTTAGCTATCAATTTGAAAAAAAAAGCGAAGAATTTAGCGTGATCGGATTGCCAAGCGACTATATCGGTACTTTTTCGTCTTCCCTTTTCAGTGTCTTTGAAATGTGTGTGAACCTCGTCGTGCTAACGATCTATTTTTGTGCTGGCGATAATTTGACTACGAATTTGAGAAAAGAAATTAAGAATTTAGCCAGGGCGGATTAAAGGCAAGAGGTGATAATTTGACCACCAATATGAAAAAAGTTAAGAATTTAGCCAGGGGTTGACAAGGCGGTCTAGGTGATAATTTGACTATCAGTTTGGGAAAAAAATGTTAAGAATTTAGTCAGGGGTGGGTTAAAAGCAAGCCTGTATAAATGCTCAATATTATTTAAATTGCTATTATTTAATTGTAATACGGTGCACTTTAATGCGATTGCTAGAATACAATGCGGAGAACAGGCCTTAATGTCTCTAAGATTTGACAGACCTACTGAAGAAATGAAATTGCAATTCCCTGAATATTAAACCTTAAAAATTTTATACGGGAAACTGATAGTTTTATTTCATCTTCAAATTTACTTCATAGCCAGGTGTGCTTAACCAATGATTTGCAAGTATCTCGCGAGCGAGTCTACTCTTTGTACCATCAGGAATAGATAAAATATTCAGTGACTTCTGGAGCTAAAATTCCCGTGGGTTCAGTTAAAAACGTCAAATATTGAATTATGATTAAATGCCATAGGAATTTCTTAAGTATATCTAAGATTATAAAGTTGGTACAAGCTATAAAAAAGGCTTTTCTAAAACACTTTTTTTCACTTTCCTCGTATTTCGAGAATTAAAAGATAGCTTCTAATGTACCCTCTGCCTTTTATCTCCCTCTGAGTACCAAAGGATATTAGATCCCCTATTAATAACACTATCAAATGCTGAAATGTGTATGGACTCAACTGTGCTGCTTTTGTGGTATAATCGTGGTATAGCACAAAATAAAACACTAAATCTGAATTATCTGGCAGATTCTAAGCGCCTTAATACTTGAAAATCACAAAGAGTTTTAGATTTGTACATGACACAGATATAAAATACCCATGTAACAGATTAAATCATAATCATTTATATGAATATAAAATTCCCGTGTAATAGATTAAATTTCCACTTTCTCGTCAACTTCAAAATATGTGGGAACATGCTTGTTCTGCTGATCCATTCTTATTTTGTGATTAGATTTAACTATGAATAAAAATCGTTTAAAATTTAATTTCCGAATAAAACAATTGAACATGCATGGAGTTTTGACAAAGAAATTTGGGGTAGAAAAATTACATTCATTTGACCAGAAGCAATGATAAAGTTAAAAAATATTAAATTTTATTTCCTCTTAGAAGAAAGTTCAAAAATTGAGAGGATTTAGCCTTCAATATGAGTATTTCAAAGTCAAATAACGAATTTTGTTATTCATTTCATTAATTTCCATTCAATGATTAGACAAAGAAAAGAAATCAGT